>VDFB02114229.1:0-61663 GCA_007258455.2 Sequoia sempervirens
AAGGAAGAAATAAAGACTAAGTGCCAAAGAATGCACTTTTTTGTGATTTTGTAGTATCCTGGGCAAATTAATTTCCGATTCGAATATTTTACTCTACCCTTACAAAAACCCTAAAATTTACCCTTTTTTCCTTTAAACAATAATATGAAAAACCCTAATCTAACAAACCAAAATTTTCCTTTATTACTTTTGCATTAGTTGATACCTCGATTCAAATTGAGATTACAAGAATGTGAAATAAATTGCATAGAATCTATTATATAATTTGGTAAACCTGGATTTCAATTGAAGCCAACAAAGGTGAATAAACTCTTGAGCCTTTCTTAATTAATGTTACTTGTATCTGAAAAACATTATAACATGCTGTAACAACAACAGGTACAACAACATAACTATGATTCTTGAACCAAAGCAAACTGTAGATTATACAAACGCAATGCAACAACTACCTTTACCCTAATCTGGCAAAGCTCAGAATTCTCTTTCACAATTTACACAAACATGGGTTACCTAGATTGTGAATCAGGCCCACAATGGAAGATAACTATAGAACTTTATGTCTATTAAAGAAGACTGAAAGATAATACCCAAATGCTGCTACAGTTGTTCCCCTATCTTAACAGATGAAGATAATAAATTTTATCTGTGACAGTTCTTTGTAGCAGGTTCAAAACCCTGCAGAGTTCATCTAGGGTCATAATCTAATGGGAGCATAGGATGAACAATTTTCTACTCATTCAAACAAATAGGATTGTTGAAGGTTTAATCAAGTTGTTTTATGCATCCATTTCACAAAAAATCAGAAGAAATTTTGGTTTTACTCCCTTTAAGTTTCCCAACATTTGGCTGAAAACTTGGCCATCTCCTTTCAATCTCGTTCTATGTATTCTACTAAATATTATTCTGTGTGACTCTACCTTCTTAGTGAAATGGTAATAAATATAAATATATCTTTTAAGTTCTTTGGCACTTTGTGAATTGTAAGCAGTTCCATAAAATTAAAGTGAAAAAATTGAGGAAATAATGTGTTTTCAATAATTATGAGGTATTCTTAACTGAGAAAGTGGATGATACAGATAAGAATAAATAGAAAGAAATGAGGTGTATGTGGACAATTGCATAGTATATTCCTAGAGTGATAACTGATAATTGTGACTTCAAATGGCAGGAGAGATATGCATAGGCTTATCACTTTATGGAAGGAGTTATTCCAACTCTGAATCTAATTTGAATACTTCCTCATCAACAAATGGTATAGAAGAACCTGTATCCGTTTCCACAATATCAGAGCCAGAGTTTGCAGCAAGTACCCTGAACCTTCCTGTCCATTCTCGAATAAGTTCGTCTGAATCCTTATTGTCATCAGAAAATGATGCAGTGTCAGGTAAAGAAAGTCCAGCATCTGGAAAAAAGGGACATAGTCGTCGACATTTTGTCAATCATTTAACATCGTTATTCTCTAAAAGGTCTCGAAGTGTTGCAAAATCTAGCAGGACCTCTCCAGTTAAATCAGTTGTCCCTTCATTAGCATCTGAAATCAGCGACAATTCTGAAGATGAAAAAGATTTGACCCCTTCATCCTTTTTCAAAGAGGATCCCGAAGGTGATCCAAGAGATGATATAATGATTGCTCCTTTGGCAGGGGGAATACTTGTTGATCGCTCTTATGCAGTAACCATTGGCAGATTGAATGCAATTCTCTTTATGTCTGGCTCACAGTTTGTACAGGACCTTGCTATAGTACAAAACACAACAGATCTTTTGGAGGGACCATGGAAGAAATTAGAGAATGGACTTCCTCACCGAACAGTAACATACATGAAGGCTCCTACAAAGATGATAGGTTGTGTGAAAGCAATTGAAGAACAGATGTATTTGAGAGCTGACAAAGGAGCTCTTGTAGTGAAGTCAATAGTTAGCACACCTGATGTTCCATTTGGGACTTGTTTTCAAATTGAAATTCAGTTCTGTATAAGACCAGGCCCCAACATTTCATCGGGAGAAAAAACATCACATCTCTATATATCATGGAGAATGAACTTCTTGAGAGGTACAATGATGAAGTCCATAATAGTGAATGCTGCTCAAGAGGGATTGAAGGACAGCTACAAACAATATGTGGACGTGTTAGCAAATTATGCAAGGTGCATTGATGATACCACATCAACAGCCTCAAAAGAAGAGGAGCAGCCTCAAAGTGACTGGGAGCTAGCAAAGGGATATTTTGTCAATTTCCCAGTGCTTGCATGCATAATATCACTAGCAATAGTTCTCTTACATATCTATTTTCCTTGGACAAAGATAAACAAGGTCTTAGGATTTTGCTACTTGGACTTGCCAGACTCCCTTGGAGAATTCATCACCTCAGCCATTCTTGCAATGCAATTGGAACATGTTGTCAAGCAGATCCAGAAATTCCTACAAGCCAGAGTTTGCAGAGGTATTTTTTACAGAAGCATTTAAATTTTGCATTGAGGGTGTCGAGCATAGTCATCTCATAAATTGGATTTTCTTTCATACAGTCAGATGATGCATTATTTGTGGTGAATTTAAAAGGCTTGTTGATAGTTAAATTTCATAGTTTATAATTTTTAATGTGATTCTTGCCTGCAAATAGACTTGTGTGGCTATTTTTTGTTTGTGGCTGTTTTATCAGTGTTCTTGCACTGGGTGGAATGGCAAGATTTCAAGCAGTTCATCTTGCGTCCTACAAAAAGAAGGCCTAAGTTGAAATTTCCCTGTTATTCTTTTGTGATATTCTTGTCCAGGTTGTGATCATGGTGTGAAAGCACAGGGTGAAGGATGGCTCTTAACTGTGACATTGGTTAGTGGAGAAAATATTTCTCCATTGGATGAAACTGGCACACGTGATCCTTATGTTATTTTTACTTGCAACGGAAAGACACGTACTAGCTCAGTGAAGTTAAGAACATTGAACCCAGAATGGCATGGTATCAAATCTCTCTTCTGCTTCATGATTGTTTCCCCAGGGAAATCTTGGGCATTGAATGCATGTGTGCAACCTTGAGTCATGCTGTTTGGTTTGTTTATTCTTTGGCATTATCATACGTCTTTTCTATCAAGTTTCTATGGTACTCAATTCTGAAACATGACTTTTCAAACACTGTTTCTTGTTCTGTCATGCCACTTGTGGGAATAGAGGTACTTGAGTTTGATGCAACAGAAGATGCACCATCAACAATGGATATTGAAGTTTTTGATTTTGAAGGACCCTTCTCAGAAGCAGAGTCACTAGGGCATGTTGAGATAAACTTTTTGAAACAATCTTCAGAAGACCTGGCAGATTTGTGGGTACAATTGGAGGGAAAGTACGCACAGTTGCAAGGATCAAAATTGCATTTGCGTATTTGTTTGAGCAACACAAAAGATTCTGACCATGTCAATCATTATATTCAGAAAGTAGAAAAGGAGGTTGGCAAAAAGGTTAGTATAGGGTGCCTTTTTCTCCATTGCACCTTTATCTTCTCCTTTCTTGTCTCTAGATGCCAAATAGAATGGCATTTATGCTAAATTCTGGTTGTTCAAAGTTACAGAATTTCAAACAACACCCTTGTTTTTAGATTGTTTCTGTTGATTGTATTTTAAGCTTTACTTATTTCAAATCTATTTCATTCTTGTCTTTGATTTTTTCACCTCTAAGTGAGCAGAGGGAATACTACTTTGTTTAATAAGATTGCAGATGAGTGGTTAGTATGAAATAAATTCTTTCCTTTCATGACTGTCATATTCCTGGTTGTGGTTTGCATCCGTTTTGTTTTGATTGATCTTCGCCATCTATTTCTATTTGCTTAAGCAAGAGACCTGGTATGTAAAACAAATAGATAGCATGCTTTTTTATTAAATGATGAAATAAAAAATATGCATTCATTAAAGGTCGATCATTTCATCATTCAAATTTCATCTGATATTCTACTGTCACTGTGTATCCTTTCTTGTTTACCCTTAAGTCTGGCTCGCTTTGTTTATTCCTTAACAAAATTAAAAATTGATGCATTTAATTCCTTCATCATAATTTTTTTTTCCACACATAATATAAATTTGATATGATTTTCTACTATCATTCTGCATCTTTTCCAGTTCTCCCTATTGTCTGTATAATATAGATTAAATCAGTTACTAGTGCTTCACAGTAGATTTAGATGCTTTATAGGAGGCAAGTTGTATAGGATGAGAAAGCATGTGGCATGGCCCATAGACATTGTGTGTAAGGTGTATCCATGCTTGTGGTTTCTTTCTGTTTAGGGTTGAAACATTTAACAACATTTTATAGCTATAGTTTTCAATCTGACAATTTCGTCTTCCTTGATATTTACGTATACTGCATATTGTAAACATAAAGCATTTTAAGTTTATTAGCATGCCAGTTTTCTATGTTAGTAATTCTATATTTCTGTTCACATAAAGATCTCTTCTCAAGTTATTAATACTTACGCTTGTGGTGATAACTGTTTTTCCAGTAATGTAAGAGCCTAATCCCATAGAAGAAGTCTCCAATGTATGCTCTTCCTTGATATTTGCATATACTACATATTGTGAACATTTAGAATTTTAAATTTATTAGCATGTCAGTTTTCTATTTTAGTAATTTTATATTTCTGTTCACATAAAGTCTTAAAGATGTCTTTTTCATGCTATGAATACTTGCTTTGGTGGTTATGTAAGTCTGTGATATGTAAGAGCCTAATCTCATAGAAGAAGCCTCCAATGCTGCTATATATGTTCCTCATGAGAATCTTAGAACATTATGTTTGTTCTAACAGTAGGATAATCAGGGTGACCATGGGTTCGCAAAGCAGGATTAACATATTGATGCAGAGCAAGGTGAGTTGGAGCATGCTACTTTGAAGGTATAGGGAGAGGCTGAGTTAGTGGCCAAGCCAGATAAAGAAGATAACTCTTTTGACACAGATGATGAGGATGTTTCTGGTTTGGATTGACTGCTTATGTGCAGCTATTTGAATATACAGAGGGACCATCAAGGGTGCTTCCTTCTCAGAGTATGCTCAGAATAGACAGTACTTGTATGGAGCAGCAGATGGTTTCCTCTTCATCCTTTTCCTGGGCGAAGAGACAGCCTAGCAAATGAGCTGATTAGCACCTGCATTTTTATCAATTGTATGCAGCTATCGAGGATATGAGAAACTATTACTTGGCATAGTGTGAAAAAAAAAAGGTCTTGATGCCCATGGCAGAAATGCCATACTTGGGAGAGCAGTATTTCTGGGACTTGTGGTAATTGTGATGGTAGAGCATGTAGATGATCTGATCATTTAGGGAGCAATAGATCAACTGGCTTACATGGATTTGTACTCAAAATGGCATGATGCCATGGCTATGGTAGGAAATAGAAAGAGAGTTGACCTTCTGGACATGTGAGAACTATTCAAATTTTAAAATCATGTGCTGTTTCTGATTCTGTACTCAAGTAATTATGACAAGAAGGGGAGAGTTTTATAGTGCCTGTTTACTCACAGGAATAGATTCAATGTACTAAGAGAGTAAACAGAAATATCACATACAAAACATGTATAGGAACATTCATGTACGAACAAGGTGCTCAAAATAGTACTTCATTGATTAATGCAATAGAACCAGAGTACAACCATCTGTACTACGTCAACATATGTCATGCATAACATAACATCAAATGTAACATAATGAAGCATAATGTCATAATGTGTCCTGACTACAATGAACCAAAGTATATGTAGTCGTTGGTGGTGGTTGAGAATACCAGCCACTTGCGACTCCCCGTTACAACTAATCCAACTAGTTGGGGACTTAATTTCCCGAAACATGTAATATAAAGTACATAAAATATTTGCTGCCTATACTATAGTTTTATTTAATTACAATACTTGGCCAATTAATAACACTCTCAGCCGACTACATCATCCCCCCCACAAAAGTAGTCGTCTTCCAGATGACAGAAAACAAAAATGGGGATCATAGAAAGGGAAAATCAAGAAGAGGGAGGGTGAGAGGGCGCCCATGTTTGTACTGGCGATGTAGGGGTCGTCGTCGCTGACTGCTGCTATTGGAGACGTTGAAGCTTCTGGTTGGCTGCCAGTTACCTCTCACGTGCTATCTGCATCATTTGTACTGCCTTGGCAAGTTTGTCCTTTGTCCTCTCGAGCTCCTGATGCCTTCCCTCCAACTCCTTATCCTTCACCTGCAGTTGGCCCTCCCTCTCAGCTAGGAGTCTCTTCGCCTTGGCCAACTGTGCATCTTGTTCTGCTAGTAGTTTCTCCTTCTCACCCAGCTGCACATTGCGCTCCACCAGTACTCTCTCCTCAACCACTATCTGCTTGAAAATTGTAACTCTTGTACACTCGACAACAGTCACTTGAGTACACTCGACAACAGTCACTTGAGCCAGTTGCTCTTGTGACTTCTGAATGTAGTTTGCCAACTTTTGCTTGGTAGTCTCGACCGTCTCTACTCTTGGCCACTCGTGCGAGATAAAACACTGAAAGAATTCGCCTATGCATTTTGGTTGCATAAACGCCGAGATCCTCTCGGCCTCATGTACCATTGAGGGATCATGTCCCATGTCTAGCTATTATCCCATTGCATCGACTTCATACTTAACTCTTGCCATCTCCTATAGTTCACGCAAGTACCTCTAGATTGTACCGCGAGGGTCATCGACATATGAATCACTGATCTCAATGTACACTCCATTGGATTCATCACTGGACTCCTCTCCTAACTCTTTTGGATGTGATGGCCATGAGGTTGGGCAAACTGACTGTGATACTTCTGGTCATAAGGTTGGCTGCATTGGGATTTGGCAATTCAAATGAGTCTGATGGGGGTCTGGGGGCAACAGCCCCAATGGGGTCAAGAGGCAGTGCCCCTTGTGGGGGTTTGGGGGTGGTGCCCCTAGCGAGGGTCTAGGGGCAACACCCCTTGCAGGTTTTGGGGGCAGGGCCCCTGGCGCACTCCCTGTCACGATACAGGGCGACCACCAAATCCAATTTAAGACCTTAAAACCATACAAAATTGCATTGCATACATCATTTTTATGAATTTTCAAGACGTCCAAATATTGCTGATCAAGCCAAAAATTAGAGATTTTTTAGAATTTCCCACCCGCTGATGTCTTTTACCGGCAGGTTGACTTTTCTAGGACTGGCGACTTTTTTCTCGGCAATCGGGTGGACGGAAAATTTTTTAGGCGAAATTTTTAGAGGGAGGTTCTTTTCTGATGCAGGGAATATTCTTCGGAATATTCTATTGACATTAGCATGACATCATTAGTACGGCCTAGGGTTTGGCCCCCTTTGAACCCCCGTGCCCAAAGGTGTTTTTTCTTTTGCCATAACTTGGGCATATGATGTCGTTTTTTGACAAACGAGATATCGTCGGAAAGCTGGTTCTGCCAAATTTCCAGTGGTGTGGGTCTTATCACTTTCTTTTTCTCCTAGTGCATTCTATAGCCTGTGAAGTCATAAGTTCTATTTTTAGTCCCGAGCTCATAACTTTTTGACCAATTTCTTCGTTTTTCGCGATTCTAGCCGCGTTGGAACCATCTCTGAGAGCTCTTCAGTTCCATCCATGCAATTTTTCTAGATTGTTCTCCAGGTACATTTTATTCAGATTTTTGTGTTTTCACACTCTGGTGAATTACTTGGATGTTTTAGCTCCTGGAACTTTTTGTTTGGCGTGGATGACTCCATTTTTGGCTATTCTATATGTATTTCCAAGATTCCTGGTCTCTATTTGGGCATTATAGACATCTTTTCATGCACATTCTTATTCAGATTTTGTGTTTTCACACTCTGGAATTACTTGGATGTTTTAGCTCCTCGAACTTTTTGTTTGCGTGGGATGACTCATTTGGTTGTTCTATATGTATTTCCAGTATTCTCGGTCCTATTTGGGCATTATAGACATCTTTTCATGCACATTTTATTTTGTAGATGCACTGAGATAAAGTGTCATTATGGTGTATAGTTTTTTGGGGATTTTGCACATCTTTTGTGCCTTTTGTATTCACACTATGATATAAAGTGCCATGGGGGGTTGATGTTTGCCTTTGGTTTTCCATCACACCTTTGTCAAGTGAGTGTCCCTTCCACGACAACAGTGAATCCTAGTGATTCTTGCTTCATGCATGTGTGTTGTAGTTTGCACACCCTTTTATTTGCAAGTTGGTTTCAGTGTTCATGTCATGCCTCTCCCTTTTCAACATTATGGGGGTTTCTACTGTGGTGCTAATGCTTCCCTTGTTTCACTTTTTTGATTGATCTATGTATCTAGTTCTTGTTCCTATGTACTTTCGGATGCAACGTACCCCTCGTGATTTTGGATGGATCATTTACCATATGGACACTCTTGCATTCCTATTTCTGGAGGTTCTTCATTTCAGCACTCTATCAGTCATCTTTCGACAAGTAGTCTACAACTTTGTGCTTCTGGATGTTCTACATGTTCCTATTTTTCAGACATTGTCTTGTTTGGAGGCTTCTTTAGTCCTTCACTTGGCTTTCATCTCTTTTTGGAGTGAGTTTTTCCCATGAGGTTTTCTCTATTTCTCCACATTATAGAGATCTTTGTTTTGTACATGGGTACCTCTACTGTGCCTTGTTTGTTGGGACCCATCATGCATTCTTTTTGGGTTTTAGCTACTCCCTAAGTTCATATTAAGGGGGTTGTTAGAGTTATCATGCATTAGCTAATAATTAATTAATCTTTAATTGATTATTACTCTAATTTATTCTCATGCATTTAAGCTAAACTTACAATTGCTTTATTAAGTTAACTAAGTGAGCTATTATTAGATCATTACGTCTCATCTCATGTGATGTTGACACTTGTCATGATCTGATCCCTTTCTCATTTAGGGTTTTGCTCTTATAAGCATTCAACCTTCATTGTAATTATCTCGAGCTTTCATATCTTCTTGAGAGTCTCTTGCTTTTGTAGCTTTTTCTTGTTGAGGAATATTGCATATATTATTTGCAGATCTCTTGCGTGACAGGTGTATTTGTATGTTGCTTGATTCTGTGACTCATGGTTTTGTGCTTGTTTCACAATTCTAACAAATTTTACATGGCACAATGAAAAATAGAGTAGAGACCTTGATGGCTATAGTGAAAAGGTCTTATTTGGGTTCCAAACACATCTGAGAGAATTATTTCTTGGACTATTTAAGGAACATCAATTTTTGTTACAATGTCCATCAGTCCACTCTATAGAGTTCTAGAGTGATGGTAGAGTAGGTGGATGACTTGATCATATAGGGGGCAATATATTAGCTAGCTTTCCTAAATTTGCACTTGAAACACCATTGCCATGGTGACATTCGTAAATAGAAAGATATTGGACCTCGAAGAGAAATACAAGACAAGTATTCAATAGAATGAATTGGCCAAGATGATGCGAAAATAAGAAAAGTCAAGAATCTTTGAGTCAAATTATAGAGGTTAAAAACTTAAGAAATCTAGAATCTTCAAAAATATTTAGAAAAAAATCTATGTTGATTGCAAAATCCATGCTAAATTGGACTAATCTCTCTGGTTCAAACAATTAGGACCGAAATGGATTTGAACCTACTCCTACTGGATTTGTTGACCTATGGATCTAGGTAATTCTTGTAAAAAGTGGAGAGTTTTGAATAGATTTTTTCTATTTCTAAACTTACAGATTTAAAGATCTTTAAATAGATAACATATGTGTATCGATGTGTCTCTTGCATGAGACATGACTCTCCATGACAAATGTTTTGGAGTGTGATTAAATATAGTTTATATTTTTAACACCCCCCATAAACTTTATTTTATCACACAACTTAACTAGATGATGGGGGCCACCTATAACAAATAGGTTTATTAGCTACCCATATACAAATGAAGAATATTTAACAACAATTCCTTCTTGGAAGTGTACAAACTTATCCTTGCTTTGAACACCCTTGATTTCCTTTTTCATCATTATCCATAACAAGATGTCTTTCATAGTTCCATCAATAAAGGAGATGAAATCATTTGCAATGATCTTTGTGATCAAAACCTTCACATATTTAGCAACGATCTTTGCGATCAATGCTACAACTTTTTTGATTTAGCAACAATCTCTACAATCAATGCTACACGTTTTGATTGAACAATGATCTCTCCACATCATCAATTGTGGTATGTATCTCATCTACATACACTACTTTCATCCCTTCATTGAATGGCATGTGTACTACTCTTCCATTACATTGTATTATTAGCTTTTCTTTCTCACCATCAAATATACCGTTTGTTATCCATTAACCATTCTATATCCAAAATGATGCTGAATATGTCAAGAGTCCCTTTACGCATATCTATGAATTTGAAATCTACTCGTCTTGATCCCTAAAAGGTCTACTACTTCTCTCCACATTCCTAATGGGAATTTGGGAATTCCATCGGCTAGAGCAATGTGGTATGGTGTTTCATTCATTTTTGTCTCTCTGAGTGCTTCCCACACATTATAGTTACAATCATTCATCTCTTTATTCATATCAGATGCTTGTTATATCATTATGCATTCATACCTCAAGCATTGACATCCACATCACATATGCTTGGGTGTTACAACTATATCTTTTCTTTTACATAGTCTCTTGTTTCCTTATTCTCTCTTTCTCTACACATCTATCTTCTCCCCTCACTCATATATATCCTTCATATATCTCTCATATATCTTTCACACTCACTCATATATGCTCCATTCTCTTATCTCCTACTTTTCCGTTGCTTATATAGCCTCTTAATTCCTCTTTGTAATGCCTTCCCATCACATTCTTTCATAATAACACTTAGTCATCTTCTTCCCATGAATTACCTTTTTATTCATGGATTTATCCCCTTTATAGCTTATTTAGGCATATTAGAGGTGTTTTAGGGCTATTTAAGTGGTATATAACCCATAAGGGGTCTAGAAATGACCTAGGTGACATATGCAATGATGCAAAACCTCTTGTATCACTCTATTGAGTGTCTAATGCTCATAGGCATTACCACAAGGCCTCCATTGTAGTGTGTTTTTTGAACAACATTCCTGTGTGTCTATGCTAAATGTTGAACTTCCTTGTGTGGTACCACAAAAACTCTTTGTGGCATAGGATAATATCATATATGGTAGTATAGTGCTATTTGTGATAACCACTAGTATTTGCCAACTAGAAATTGCAATTTTTTTCGATGGAGTAAGTTTGAAATATGTTGCTAGTGATATGACATTGAATCTCATGGCATGTTAGTAAATCTAGGCCCATAACAAAAAGGAGAATGTATTCTAAATCATGGCGATTAATGGGAAAGATAGTATTCTGATTTTTTTGTGCGACCTTATACTAGGTTGTATTTACTGCCATCAATGAAGGTGTTTGTATTAGCTATATGTGTAGTGTGATTGAATCAAGATTTTGTATTAGCTATTTTTAAGATCATGCAACATTTTAGAACTTTTGTAAGTTGTCTTCATCATCCATATGATACTCCAAGTTGCATGTGCACAACACGTGCCTTCCAATTTTGTGATTTGTGTGTAAATATTTGCCTTCCCCAAGAGCTTCTAAAACAACATATTTACAAATGTTCATTGCAAGTGCTTGGTTTAGCTATTGCTACTTCTTGAACTATACAGGGGAAAATCATTTCTTCACAAAATAATAAATAACATGGGACATTTTGTGTATTATACTGGTTTCCATCTCAAGGTGTGTTTATATTCCTTGCACTTTTACGCTTTCAGAAAATCTATTAGTAGTGCTTTTGTAACTACTATGAACTACTTTGAGATAGTAGTGTCTTTCCTCCATTTAACATTACCCATATTTAATGACATGCTAGTACTAAAATCAAAGCAACTGTGTCTATTAGAAGAAAACTCGGATTACTTAAAATATCTATAAATGTGATGCCTCCATATTATTCTTGTGTGTGTCTATTAATGCCAGCCTTTAAAGACTTATAAAAGGAAGAGGTTTTAATTCTCTAGATGGAGACTGCAATACTCATCAAGTTGTTCCCTTTGGTTTAAAGGAGACCGAAATACTTGGTCATCATTATCTTTGATGATGAAGCCGAAGAAGAAGATTAACCTGTTTGTAATTCTCTAGATGGAGACCGAAATACTCTTGCTATTAGGCAATGTAGTCTTTTTACTCATCCACACCAAAGTCACCTCGACTGTGGAGCTTTTCTCGAGAACCAGAAAGTACTCACCTTTCATTACCCCAACCTATTAGCCATTAGTTTCCCTATTCTGATAACTCTTGATAATAACCCCCCTCTCTTCCAGCCAGTGCCCTCCAAGACACCCAATCAACCTCTCCTGACATACATAACAGCAAGAAAGAATGTGGACTATAATGTCAAGCACTTTTTTGAGAATGACCTTGCTGTCCACCCTATAATGTCAAGTACTTTTTTTGAGAATGACCTTGCTGTCCACGCTAGTGAACACTTGACTAACAAGGAGTCCTCAATTCATATTACTCAAGCAAATAGAAAAGATTCTTCAAATGGTTTTCTCAATCCAATTGAATTTCAAGCAGTCCACCAGGCCCAAACTCAGTAGGCTTTTAATGTGCTTTTGAGAAATTTACAAGTCCTCAAGGACAGCCAATAATTAATTGCTTGTTGCATCACAAACAAGGAAGGACACGCTTCTTTGGAAATTATATGAAAGTGTATTAACTTGTACGGAGGCAATCAATTTAATTCTCAACGTTGATCAACTCAGAGAAGAGAGTGCTGCATTCAATCAACTGATCTCATAATATCATGCATCGAGAAGATATGAAATAGGAAATCAAATGAACCCGCAGGAAGGCTCCAGCCATGTGAGAAATTGGAACAATTGAATGGAAGCACTTGCTTCTGCACTTAGAGCATGGAAAGGCATCTTGCTATTCAGCAAACTCTTGGGAGTTGTCAATACACAATGGATCGCTCTTTAGGGTAAACTATGTATTATAACTTCTAGTGCATCAAGTCATTTTGTATCCAAAACTCAGTATATAAATATCTGATGTAAAACTCTCTCATGTTTTCAGCTGTACTTTTGTGACAGCTTCTTTAAAACTCTAGCTTAACAGGTGTCTAAGTACTATCCTTCTGTATCTTCCTTAATTGCTAAAATCTTGTTGAAGGAATTTTTTAACTTATATCTTTACTATCAAAAATATATTTGTTCATCAATTTTATCTATTCATATTGATTTATGCATTCTCAATTTATTCTAATGAAATAGACAAAAAGGTTTTAAATTGTCAGGAAAGAGATTACACTTTGATATACATTAGAGTGAGTAGAATGTTAAAATAGATAAATTGAGGCATATAAGTGTTTAAAATGTCAATAGTAAAATTTACTTGTTTTCAAATAAGAGAAAACAGGATCAACATACAAAGATAGAATAAAATCCATCTATTATGGGAGTATTCTGTTAAGGTTGTGGCATGTCTTCTTCAGTGGAAATTTTGGAATGTCAGAAAAATGGATGTCAATTTAGTAGGTTTGACATACAGACATTGCTTATTGAATTTGCAAACATGAATGGTTTTTGACTTTAATGGAGGAATCTGACTCTCTGAAATTATGCAGATTCTTCGGCGGTCACCACAGAAGAATTTTTCATTCCAGCGATTGTTTTCTCTTCCTCCTGAAGAATTTCTTATCAATGACTTTGCATGTGCTCTAAAGCGCAAACTTCATTTGCAGGTTGATACTCTGTCCTTGTACTTTATATACATGAGAAGATGCATTCAACCAATCCTTTTCCATGTGCATATCAAAATTTTAACAGTTAGGATACAGAAGAATTGTGCTATTTTTATTTTCACTATCGAATTCTCTAAATACGTTATAGAAAAAGGGAGAGATTCAATCATCAGTTATTGAAAATTATGGTAAGGATAGATTCATTCTCACGTGCTGTTCTTAATCAGCCCTCACTTGTAGCTAAAGCTTGTGAGCTCTATTTATGCTGTTCAAATAAAGGAATGTTGAACTTTGTTTAGCTTCCGAATAAGGTTTCAGTCTTCATAATGCCACTAAACTGAGTACTTTCAGTGTTCCATCTTGTCATGACTTGTACTTATACACAATCATGTGTGATATTATGTACTCATGGACTCATGGACTATGTATATTTATTCAGATTAATGGTGGTCATGGTAAGGTTATGTGTGGATCATCACTCCCAACTGTTGTGCCTATAATTTTTCCCTTTCATATTTACTAGTGGGGTGTGGAGCCTAGGGTTGATAGTAGCTGCTGTCATGATTGTATATAACATAATAGAAGAAATGCATTAGCAAAGGAATGCTTACCTTTATATAATTTGATGTACATGACATAGGATAATTAATTTAATGCTATGGTAGCCAATCACCACCCCTATGCAATAACCATCTTGTTGTACCCAAACCAAATTTTTTGCTTCATCAAGGCATTTTGCGTAAAAGAGTCTAAATCTTGCTAAAATGATGTCAAATATAGTTTTTGGGCAATATCAAGCATGTAGTTTTGTTAATGTTTTGTTAGTCAAAGGCAGTATCCATTGATCTGAACTTGAATTAGAGACTCAGAATGAGGCATTTCACGATGGTGGAGTATTTCACAACGACGATTATACCTTTGTATGGTCATTTCAGTGGCTAAAACGAAGATTTCAGTGGTTAATTTTTGAAGATTTCTCAAGAAAAAGCAAAATTGTGCCCCTGTAAGCCAAGGGCACCCTTCTTTTTGGAGGCCTAGATTTTGTGGTAAATGCTCATGAATACAGTCAAACTCTTCAAAATTACTCCAGTTATCCGATGAGCTATCCTGCGAGGCTATTCGAGACTCGTAACTCCGGTAACTGGCGACAGAAGTTGAAGATTCTAGAAAGTTGCAGTTTGCAGAAGCTTGTCATTTATTAGCTTTTGTGCCCCTGTAGCTCAAGGGCGCACCTCTTAAATGGGGGTTAGATCTTGGTATTCCTGATGGTTGATGTATTCGATCTCTTCACGATTAGTCTGCCTATCCGACGAGCTATCAAATGTAGTTATCCGAGTCCGAGAGCTCCGACAGTCAATGTCAGAAGATGAGATTATGAGGAGAGTTCGTATCACAGAGCTTCCTCAAATGGTGAAATTGCGCCCCTATAGCTCAGGGGCGCCCTTCAAAATGACCCTTGAGATGGCCGAGTTTGCAGATAGGGTCTTCCTGACATCTGTGCTACTCTAGTTTGGCTTCGCAGTCCACCAACTTGCCTGTTAATCCGATATTCTGAAAGATCGTGGCAAAGATTCTACCAGGCACGTAATTTAGCGGGCGGAGAAGCATAAAACATTTACTATAGTTTCTGTAGGCCATGGGCGCCTAGCCTTTAGGCCTGTCAGATGAGGTTATTGACGTTCGAAGTCTTCACGAGACTTGAGCATAATTACTCCAGCTATTCAACGAGCCCAGCCGTTAGCCTTCGGGATTTGGCAAATGCTCGTACGTGAGGTCTTTGACGAAATACTGAAAAACGAAGACAGCTCAGAAAATGGCTAAGTCTGGATGTCTATTCCATCTTGGGAAAGGCGCCTTTCTTTTTGAGGTCTTAGAAGCAGTTTTCTTGCTTCGTCACCTCCAGAGATGTCTCTCGTAGGTCCTTTTGGCTACGTGTTGAGACAGACGGTGCTCGAATCAGGCCATCCCAGCTCCAGATATCAGAGGTCAAAGTAGGGCATCTGGTTGAGAGTTCAACTTTCGTCAAAATGGTGTTTGTTCTAGGCCAGGGGCGCTTTTACTCTAGGGGTCCTTAATGCACTTTTCAGATGCCTTGCATATATTCGTTGGATGCGGAATACCTACGGTCATCATTGAACACATTATTCGTCCCATTAGGGTTCGCAAATCGAGTCATCAGCGGCCGTTTGGCGTCGGGGTTAGCGGTTTGGAGAAATGGTTAAGTCACGGTACGAAAATCAATGGCAATTTAATCGAGAGGCGTTGTTGTGAGCCTTTTCACATCGCCCCATTAAATAGGGACCCCTAATTTTTGCTCCATTACACGGTCTTTTTGGCTTGGGTTTTGTCTCTCTCTCTCTCTTTCCGTCTCTTTTCTATCTGCCTTTCCGGGGATGTATCCGCCATTAAGCTTAAACGTGAGTTTGGCTGAGTCTGAAAATTAGGGTTTTGAACTTCCTTGCCAATTTGAGGTCAAATGGGGTGAATAAATTGACAGAGCTTAACATTGTTGTCAGTGTTCTTCTAGTAGACTCTTAGCTGAATTTCATCAGATTTTGGCAACTTACTATTTTTAGTAAGTGTGCAATTTGGGGTGTTCTCCCAGCATTTTTGAAGTTTCGATAGTCACACTGCATTCAGAGCACATCAAGCTGCTCGCGTGCAAAATTTGAAATTTGAAGCAGGACAACTTTCTATTTTTAGCGGTTCCTGACAGGTTCGAGGCCTATATGCGAGTTTTCAATGCATGTGCGGAGATTCCTTACGGGTTTTGAAGACCAGCGATGGTGTAACATGCAAAATGAGGCTGACAACTTTGAGTTTAGCCTTAAGGGCTATTTTTAGGGTTTGCATGTCAGGGGTTTCTTTGCATGTCGGATGATTCCTTGTGGGTTTTTTGAGAGCTTCGCGATGGTGTGACATGCAAATGGAGATAATCACTCAGTAAGGAACTTACTATTTTTAGCGGGTGCATCGGCGTAAACTTTGACACTTGATCCGCAGTGATCGCCAATGCAACAAAGCGAGGGACAAGCAGTCATTGTCATGCAGAGCAAATTAGGGTTTCCAGCTTCGGGACCCGAAAAGAAGTGCAAAAAGTCAGAATTTTCGAAAACCGGTGTAAACCACTACGATCAACATTCTTCAGGCTATCTGCTGGTAAAATTTGAAGACAAACGGAGCACTTACTATTTATAGTAAGTCATTTTGGAAACAGGCTAAAAATAGCAAATCGGTTGCTTGCGCCGATGTCAGCAGGCAGGTCACGTGGTGAGGAGCACGTCGTTCAAATTTCAAGTCAATCGGAGCTATGGAGGTCTCAGAAGCAAGCAGTTACTATTTATAGCAAATCACCTTCAGAAATGGGCTAAAAATAGCAAGCCAACTAAAAATAGCAGTGTCAACAGGGTAATAAGGTCGTGAGGATGCAGTGTTTGAAATTTCAAATCGTTCTGAGCTTCAGAGATGCAAGAAACAGGGAACTTACTATAAATAGTAAGGCATAGAGAAGCTGGCGAAAACGAGGAAAAAGTGACTAAGTCAAAGAACTTCATCCTGCAGCTATGCTAAAATGCGCCCACCTTGAGAGTTTGGATGTTAAAAAAATTGGCTAAGTTAAAAGCTCGTCCTCCTCACCCCTCCAAATGCGCCCATACAAGAGTAAGATCGATAAAGTCAAGGAAAGTCAAGGAAGCTCGTCTTGCACACAGCAAAATGCGCCCACCTTGAGAGTTGATAGCAAAAAATTTTCTAAGTGTTGAATATCCTCCACCACCCCCTAAATGCGCCCATCCTGCACATAGGTGGAAATGCGCCCAAAAAGCAAATAAGTCAAAGCGGTCAACATGTTTCATCCTTCTCCCTATGCAAAATGCGCCCAAAAGGGGGCATGTGAAGACAAAAATAAAGAAGTTGAAGGGTCACAAGATGGTGTTGGAAAAGACTTCATCCTCCTCTCCCTCTCAAATGCGCCCATGCAACAAAAGGTCAAAGGAGTCAAAGAAATTTGTCCTCCTCACCCATCTAAATGCGCCCAAGTTCAAAGAAATCAACAAGTCAACAGAAGCTCGTGGTGAATGCTTGCCTTAGTTAGATATAGTGACTAGTTCGATCGTAAATTGTATGCGTGTCTTGCCAATGCAATTTACTGTCCTAGTTGGCTATCCTTTGTGTTTTGTATTCAATAAGCCTATTCAGATTGAGCTGATAGTTGTGCCACCTTGCCTTCAAGTTGAGAATTTGTACTTGGTTTATCGTGTGATGTGTGTGAGTAATAAGCCTATTCAGACAAGTAGATAGTCGTGCCACCTGTTGATGTGGTTTTTGAGACCGCACCAACACAGAATAAAGTCTCCCAACGGATACTCTATCCTCTCTTGAACAAAGTATTCAGCATGCTAAGATTGCGAGTGAGTTCATGCTTTCAACTCCAAGGTTCCGAAATACTTGGAACACCCTCAGTTGGTTTGATGTGAATTGCTGTTTTCTTATGAGGGGACTTACACAATTGTTCAAGGTTCTTGTAGTTAACAGTAGATATGTGCTTTGAAGGGGATTTTGTGCGTATGATTTGGCAATAAGGTATGTTTTCCTAAAGCTAACCAGAAATGTGCGGAAAGTAAATGAGTGTAAGGCCTAAGAAACTTATATTCTATTCTAAATGTAGGATATGTGGAGCTCAATTTCGGTAGACTTCAACCGAATTTCACCTAGCCTCACATCGGACAGCTTCAGCGAAATTAGTACAATCTTCAAAGGGATAGCATAAGATGTTCAAATTACAATTTAGCATACATATATGATCAAGACGACGCATATAAGTATACAAATCACAATCGAAGTTAAACTCAAGACAATTTCCAGCGGACCACACAAGGCGAACTTATCATCAACAAGCCGCTAGTGGTATGGAATGAAATAAAGCTACTTCAATAAAATACCACACATCAAAGTAAACTACTTGCATGAGATAAAAAGAAAACTATGCTACTTGGATCCGAAAGGAAGAAGAGACCTTGCTAGCTATCCATGACAAAGACGAATTCCACCATCAATGAAAAGATCTATTATCATGAAAGTGTTACACAACAATCTCCACAAAAGTTTTCAAAGGGAAAACTTTCTTTCTTCTCCACACTAAGCTATCAAACAAAAATGCTAACTCTGCTCTACTCTCTAGTCTCCAATCTCTAGCTCAATTCTGATTCTAATCTAATGCCTTACAAATGAGGGGGACTCCCCCTTTTATAGATAACCCGGTCCAAAAGACGGCTAGGGTTACAATCAATAGAATGGCTAAGATTAAGCCACCTCAGCCCTAACCCTAAAAACTGCCAGAATGGGGAGTGGTGCAATAAATGAGCCAAGATTCCCACTCACTCCCAAAATAGTAAAGGCAATTAATGCCCACAATCCGTCTTCTAGAAGATCATCATCCGTAAGTGCATCACATTCTCCTTCTCTCCGTTGCAAACTCAAACACCGCCAAGTACCTCAACCTCCCGAATCACAAATGGTGGAATGCAGCCAAGCTCGAACTTCTAACACTTCCAGACTTAAATGTTCATGCCTTGCACAAGATTTTCTCCAAGCAACCAAGGAATCCTGTGTGCCCTGGATCAAGGTGGAGAAAGTAGAAGTGTTCTCGAAATCATCTTGTATGAAGGTCTTCACCTCAGAAAAGAAAGGCACCAACTTACCCCTCAAATTATCAACATTTACCTCATTTGGATTCACCTGCCTAGCAAATATGGACAGTTCTAAAAGTATTTTGAAACTCCATCAATGATATTGGCTATAGCCTTCCCTCAGACTTCGTTGAATCGCTGCCTCGAGTCATGTCGGAAGAAACCACGCCCGCATTTCACGGGCTAATCACCATCTAGAGATCATACCCCATATTCTCTCTAATGACGCCTTCCATCAATCGCTAATCGCAGAATCTTAACATGCCTCAATGCCTCAAGACGCTGAATTACTTTACTCTGATAAATAGAAGCATCACCCCAAGCCTGATCAACTGCCTCCATCCGTGCCAAAATACTGTAAGCCTGCTGAAAAGCAAAAGCAAGGTCCTCCATGAACTTTTCTGTCTCAGCACGAACTCCTATGACCCACTTATCTGCTTCCTGTGCCATCTTCCCTAACTCCAACAAGCCACCGATTGACTCTCTAAGTATCTCTGCTGGAAGCTCTATCACTAGAATCTCCTGCCCACGAGAACGAGACAACTGCTGCACATATCCAATTAGAGCCTTATGCTCTCGTTTCAACTTCTTGTACTTTCCTTCCTTCCTGAATAATCTGTCCTTGAGGGCAAGATAGGAGTTATCACACTCTACAATCTGTGCACCAGTGGGGCGTCCTAACTCCAAAGTTGTGACCACATAATTCTCTGGCACTGCTTCATTTCGGTCACAATCAACCTGTGGCACAGCTACGTGAAGGGTGCGAGAGCCATCCTCATCTGTTGATATCTTCGAAAACTTTCGTGCTCTCTTCTTCTGTGGAGGTGCATTGATCCTGTTTAAGAACTCTTCCATTTCAACCGGCTGATCAATTCCCTCAGCCGGGCTTCTTCATCCTATCCCCTCGGAGCTTACCTTAGGGTAATCGGTGATAATCAATATCAAAGTGCCGCTGCTCGCGTTCTACTGAACTTATTCACTCTATATCATTCGCCGGTGGCTCATCAGTCTCTAAGTGGCTTCAGTGTCTCCCTCGAAACTACCATCATCATCCTCCGCAGTCACTTAACTCTTTTAGCTGAAATCAGGGTCGGCAGTAGTCCCCACTGGCCTCGCCATCAACTTACTAGGTGCGCGGACACCTCGGGCCAAACTCACTCTCCTCGTGGTGGCCGGACATTATCCTTCAGACGCCGCACTGATTCAATGCATTCCTCCATCAGCAAATAAAGCAAACTTCCTCGTGATACTGGAGAACGTGGTGCCCCAATGTCGCGGGTGACCCAACTACAACTGCGGGAGGCTCAGTCAATAGGCTCCTCGCCAGCTGAACCGGGTTTCCCCTTTCCTTTCCGGACTCGGACCTCAGGTGGTCAAGCTTTTCCGCCGGCAGGAAACTGGATCTCCCATTAAGTTGTAGGTCAGCAATTGACCTACTTCAACTCGCCACTGCCAACCCATGCTCTAGTGAATGTCAAGAATCGAATAGAAAGTGTGTCCAAGTCACCACCTCCGGTTCACACTAACTGAGCCTGAAGCTTTATATCTCTCACTCGCCAGATGGACCGTGATGACAAACGGCTATCCTCGGCCCACTGTCTCTGAACCAGAACAACTTCACAATCCCTGATCAGAGTAATTGGCAACCGAGAGAACATTCTTTTCCTGACTTCAATCTCGTCTGACGCATCAGCCCAATAATCCTCAATATTTGCCTTGTGTTTAAACTCCTCTGACAGTACCCATTTGATATTATTATGCGGATCATAGTGCTGTCGGCTGGTGTGATAGGAAAAGTGATAAAATTGAAGCTCACTCTCGGCTTCTCTGGCTGCCTGTAATGAAGGACACACTTCATCCGAGTTGCCCATGACAATCGGGAAGTCAACACCTCCCTTCTTCTTTTGAATTTTATCGTAGGCAACCAATTGCCTAGATATCTCTAGCATTAAAATTCTATCGGTTGGGTACTTAGGCAGCCTATATGGATATGATGAAAAACCTTGCAGCCTTATGTAAGAAAACTTCGGAAATTGAATAAACCAGCACCCATACCTTTCAATCAATTCCTGGGCCTCTCTAGAGATTCTGTGATGCATCTTCTCCTGAAGCAATCTTGTGATATGATGATGAATGGCGTCTTGCACGCTTGTAATGAGTGGTACTAGCCGAGGTGCAACTTGGACAAGCCTCATGAACTTTGAGTTAGAGCCCCCAACAGTGCCTTGTAGAAACCCTCTACACCGTCATTGGAGGAGGATAGTAGAAGAAGAAGAGCTCATAAGGAACTCTCGTTCTGTTCAGGCTCGTGCTCGTGCAAATTGTGCTGATCCTCACAGCCTAGGACGAATCCTTCCCTTGATCAGAGGGATGATGGTAAAACACATGGCTCAAAAATAAATGACTGTGGAAACCTCCAACCTGCTCAGCTCATAATGAGGTCACATTATTTTCAAGATGAGGCAATGATTTGTTTTGGATGCTTCGTACGAGAAGGCTTGGGATTGCTTTCCTTTGAGTGTTGATTGGAAAGTGCATTCTTGAATGACGGAGCGTACTTCGCTAGCTGTTCTCAGCACTTGTAAACGTATTCTGTGCAGAGGGATCAGCCGAAAGCTTCACCAATGGAGATGGATTGAGATTAGCCATACTACTTGTCCATCTGGGAATGATCGATAGTGGTCCTTCTCATAATAGTTGGCCACTCCATCATGATTTCCAAACACTAAATGGCTGGTGGGAAACCACGCAGATGCATTAATTGCTTGATTTGTGCAAGCTGATGGTTCTTGAAAGTGGTTGATAACTTCGAAAGACTGATCTGGCATAATCTTGGCTTTTTATGACATGCACCAGTAAGTTTAGCATCTGAGGACTGAGTGCAGGGGTTGCCAGCGTTCAAGAATTCCAATAACTTGCAAAGTAGGATTGAACTTGAAAACTTTTGTATTTAACTTCAGGAACTTGGGTAAATTCGTCTTTGCACTTAGCAAGTAGCACTTCTTAGTTTGGACTTCTTAGCATAAGAGCATCCTTTTCAGCAATAGTTTACTTTGAGCCAGTGCTTTATGGCAACTTCATTTCATTCCTTACCACTAGCAGCTCTTTAAAACAAGTTCGCCTTGCGTGGTCCACAGATTATCTTGAGTTTAACTTCGAGTGAAACTTAGTCTCATCATGATTTGCTAAATTATAATTTTAATACTTATGCTATCCCTTTGAAGATTGCACTAATTTTGCTAAAGCTGTCCGACATGAGGCAAGGTGAAATTCGGTCGAAGTCTGCTGAAATCAAGCTCCACATATCTTGCATTTAGAATAGAATTAAGTTTCTTAGGCCTTACACTCATTTACTTTCCACACATTCCTGGTTAGCTTTAAGGAAAACATACTTTATTGCCAAATCATACGTGCAAAATCCCCTTCAAATCATCCATCTGCTGTTACTGCAAGAATCTTGAACTTCTAGAAGTCCCCTCGTGAAAACAACAATTCACATCAAAAACTGAGGGTATTCTAAGTATTTCGGAACCTTGGAGTTGAACGCACGAACTTTCTTGCAATCTTAGCGTGCAGAATACTTTGTGAGAGAACGGAGTAGCCTTCGGACTATTTTGTTCTGCTGATTGGTGCAGTCATAAAAATCACATGAACAGGTGCAATTCTTTGAGGTGTTAAATGATGGATTTTTCAGTGATGACTCCTAGCAGACATTTCTTCTTTGCTCTACAGGCTTCGCAATTAATATCCCTGCTCAGTCTCAGCATCACACAGTCACCTAGGAATTGTCGAAGATGGCCAGTTGTAACTTTGTAGTCAGTTACAAAGTAGGAAGTTAATAAAAAACGTGATATCTTGAGCAAATGGACGCCTATGAGGTCAAATGAGGACTTTTCTCAGAAAGTTCGTCGAATCCATCCAAGTGCTTTACGTGGTTTGTCAATTGAATAAAATAATATTTAATATTTATTTTGCATATCAAAGCATTAAATGGCAATTTTCTCAAATTGGTGCCTCTTTGTGTTGGGATTTCACAAAACGCATGATGAATATTTTGATTATTAGTTTTAACAATCCGGAACTCCGAGTCAGTCGCAGTTCAATTGAAGGGGGTCCAATCAACGAGTCAGTTTCAATATTTCAGTCGAGGGTTTTTAGTCTTGCAGTCACCTTTGAGGTGTGAATTTATTCTATTAATTCAAGCATGGCGTCATATTTCATTCACATAGCTTGAGAAAATTCGTAATTTTTTAGAGCAAAGGAAAATTTCCTTCAGAGTTGGGCGAATTTCTCATCAGCAATCATTGGTGAAGACATCAAAACACTTTCTTTGCAGGTACAAGTCAGAAATATCAACGAATTTCAAGGCAGAGTGGCGATTTTGGTAGAGGAAAACATCAAAAAACGTCTTTCTTCTTCTCAAATTCTTCTATTTCTTGTCTTAAATTCTTTCGCATGTTTGAAGAATTGGAAAATTTTGGCAAAACAAATCATCTGGGTCTATTCATAATAGCTTCCTCAAGAAAACCCATGTGCCTGAATTTTTCAGGAAAATTTACTCTAGAGCATTAGTTCTCGAGTTTCTAATTTTCTCAATTGAAAATTCCTTGCATGGTCGAGTAAAAGTCAAATTTGCACATTTTTGACGTTCTAGGTTGTCTTAGAATCTTTTTCTGGACAAAATCCATATCTCAGATTTTTCGCTGAAAATTACCCTTCGATAGGCTATTTTTAGCTTTCCAGAAAAGTTGTCAGAATATTGCCGTGTCCATAGTCAACAGGGGAGTTTTTCAGAGTGCAGTTCACGCAGACTGAATTCAAGACCAAATCGGTCTTAATTCACGATTTCATCAGAAAAGCTGAGACTGATTTGTATCAAGTGCTTTTAGAGGGTTGACAACAAGTTCGTTTACATTTCTCACAACCAGAGTATGCGCAGTCAAACTTCGTAGTTTCGTCATGCAACACTCTTTCATTAAGGAAAAAGCGTGAGAAGCATCAAGCTGCAGAAGAGATAGTGGCCATCACTTTAGTTACGAAGCCGCCAAAGTTATAAGTCAGTGAAATGCTAGTTTGAGTGTGCAAAGATTGCCAAGATTGCTCAAGTTGCTGACATTCAGATATTGATGCAATTAACAATCTCGTTGAGGGATTGGTTGTTCGAGATCACGGCTAGTAGACTTCAGTTCCCACCTCTCAGAATAGACATTAAACACAGGAGTTAAACTTGGTGTTATCTTTTCAAGTTAACTCGTTATCTCATTTCATGCATATCTATTTTGGGATTATCTTTATTCACTTGGAGTTGCATTTAGGGTTTACGTTAACTGATGGTAGTGTTCTAGTTAACATGCTTTCAATAAGGACGTGCATGCTTGCACAATTGTACATTTTTAGATTAGATGTTTCGGTTAACTGATGGTAGTTTTCCAGTTAACTGTATAGTTTACTTTATTAGGGCTTAGCAATAAATCTTGCATGCATTGCAAGACTGTAGTTGACTCAAGGTGATTTTAGGGTTCCCTACACTTTTGATGTCTATAAATAAGAGCTTTGCTCATTTGTACATAACTTTTGCACGAAATATATCTTGTGCCTACCTTGCCTGTATTGCTTTCGTTCTATATCTGTTCATGAGTATTTATTATGATAATGAATTGTTATGCCACTCGGGTTTCATGCAATTATTATGGTGAATGCTTGCCTTAGTTAGATATAGTGGCTAGTTCGATCGTAAATTGTATGCGTGTCTCGCCAATGCAATTTACGTCCTAGTGGCTATCCTTTGTGTTTTGTATTCAATAAGCCTATTCAGATTGAGCTGATAGTTGCGCCACCTTGCCTTCAAGTTGAGAATTTGTACTTGGTTTATCGTGTGATGTGTGTGAGTAATAAGCCTATTCAGACAAGCAGATAGTCGTGCCACCTTGCCTTCACGTTGTGAGTCTGTACCCGGTTTATCGTATATTTGTCGTTTCCAATAAACTTCTTCCCAGCCAAGCAAATAGTTGTGCCACCTTGCCTTCACGTTGTGAACTGTCCCTAAAGTTTTTCGTATTAGAACATTCCTGCTCCATTTCCTCATGCTCTGTTTTCTTGAGGAAACTGGATAGATTTAAAGTAGTTAGCTTAGTTGTAGTTAATGATCTGCGAAACCAGAAAATCCTTAGCTGCAACGTTCTTGGTTTTCTTAACCTTGTGCCTCTTCCAACTGAGAACAAAAAGATAGGACTTAGATTACTTTTCTTTTCCACGCATTCCAGCACTATGAGGGAGCTTCCCCTCCTAATTTGAAGAGCACTCATTACGCAGTGTGCATAGCTGTCCGTACAAACCTGCACTCCAGAGGTGTTAGTTTTTACGCCAACACATCCCTATATTATTTTTTTCAATCTTTTGCCAAATGGAAATCACAACATGAATATGCAAAAAGAAGGTATTCAAATGTCATAAAGGTCTGATATA
The DNA here is from genome assembly GCA_007258455.2 of Sequoia sempervirens. Classification (NCBI taxonomy): domain Eukaryota; kingdom Viridiplantae; phylum Streptophyta; class Pinopsida; order Cupressales; family Cupressaceae; genus Sequoia; species Sequoia sempervirens. The sequence goes on from VDFB02114229.1 coordinate 25,880, forward strand.
ATTTTTCAATGTTCATATAACTGCTGTTACAAGTTTTGAGTGAATAATCGTTTACATTGAGACACCAATACATGGAATGAACATAAATAGGAAACCCCACATGAATACCTTCAAAACAGGGATGGGGATAACTGCTACAGGTCTGAATATGGACGAGTAATACGCTGTTACACTTGGGTCAGCAAAGGAAATCACCCAACAAGCTTCAATCTCCCATTCAACACTCTCCAAAGGGACCATAAGCAAACCCAGCACTATGGAAGACAACTCCAATGCACACCTAACTCCTTGGAAACATAATAAATCAATCTGGGAATGGTTATTAGGCAGGAACAAGTCTGAAACACCCTGTTGCAGCAGTAGAAGTGGCTTGATTATCCTCAAATACTCTCCAACCTCATGTAGGAAGTCACGCCAAAGCTCCTAGCAGCGATACAACTTCCCAGCAATGTTCAACACCCTCCAAAATGCATAAGGGACAGCTACAAGTCTGTTATGCACCTCCCAGTCATACCCAGCACTCAGATTTGGAGTCAATAATGAACAATGTGGGTCTGATATACCCAATTTAAGTGCTGCTACAGGTCTGATATGTAAATCTGAGTGATGGCAGGTCTGATGATTGACTGTTACAAGCCAAACAACAAGAAAAGCCTCTGGTAACAACTCCCAACATCATCAAAGACACCCCACCATTGGTCACAATCAACTTATACACTCCCAGATTTTCCCAGTGGCCTCCAAATCATTAATTTTCTTGCATAATATAAGGGGTATATCCAGCTAGGGCATCACCTAGAATCACAAACTGAACAGCCAGCAAAAAGAAACTCTGAAACACCATCAAAAAACACAACAAAATCTCTGCAATAATCTCCAATACAAACCCCAAAAACCTGCAATCAAAACACTTCAAAACAATCTTTTTTTTGTGAAACCCCAAAATCCAAAACTTCATGAATACCAATGTGATTCGTGCATGAAATCACTCTACGAGTTAGGGAGGATCTTTCACCACCGAAACTAGTGATTTGATGAGGGTTTTTGTCCTCAATCAACCTTGGAAGAACTTCTTTGTTCACTCTAGCAACATCTTGTTATGTGTGTAAACTTAAATAATCCAAATGAGAGCCCCAAACCTCCTTTTATAGCTTTTTCATTGCTTTTTTGAAGAAACATTTTTTTTTGCTTTTTCATTGCTTTTTAGAAAACACTTTTTGCTTTTTTTTGCAAAAGCATTTTTTTGCTTTTTTAAAATAACTTTATGTTTAAGTCCCCTTTTCCCCTAGGTGCCCACTTGAGGGGACATAACATAACTTTATTAAATTAAAATACTATTGGTGTAACAACTAACACCTTTGGAGTGCAAGTTGGTATGGACAGCTATGCACACTGCGTAATGAGTGCTCTTCAAATTAGGAGGGGAAGTTCCCTCATATGCTGAAATACATGGAAAAGAAAAGTAATCTAAATCCTATCTTTTTGTTCTCAGCTGGAAGAGGCACAAGGTTTAAGAAAAACCATGAATGTTGCAGCTAAGTATTTTCCGGTTTCATAGATCACTAACTTCAACTAAACTAAATGCTTTAATCTATCTGGTCTCCTCAAGTAAACAGAGCATGAGGAAATGGAGTAGGAATGTATTTACGATAAACTTCAGGTACAGATTCACAATGTGAAGGCATGGTGGCACAACTATTTGCTTGGCTGGGAAGAAGTTTATTAGAAACAACAGATATACGATAAACCGGGTACAGATTCACAACATGAAGGTAAGGTGGCACAACTATCTACTTGGCTGAATAGGTTTATTAACACACACATCAAACGATAAGCTTTAAGTACAGATTTGTAACATGAGGGAAAGGTGGCACAACGATTCACTCATCCGAATAGGCTTATTAAGAACAAACAAAGAATAGCCAACTAGGACAGTAAACTGCATAGGCGAAACACGCATACAATCCACGATCAAACTAGCCACTATATTTAACTAGGATGAGCATTCACCATAATAATAACATGAAACCCGAGTGGCATAACAATTCATCATCATAGTAAAAACTCGTGAACAGATACAAAATCAACAATATTACAGACAAGGTGGGCACAACATATATTACTTTCTCGTGCAAAAGTTAATTACAAATGAGCAAAGAACTCTTATTTATAGACATCAAAAGGTGTAGGGAACCCTAAAATCACCTTGAGTCAACTACAGTCTTGCAAGCATGCAAGACTTTATTGCTAAACCCTAATAAAAGAAACTATATAGTTAACTGGAAAACTACCATCAGTTAACCGAAACAAGACTAATCTAAATGGACATATGCAAGCATGCATGTCCTTATTGAAAACAAGTTAACTAGAAAACTACCATCAGTTAACGAAAACTAAGAGAAAACTCCAACTGTATAGAGATGATTCCAAGACAGACATGGCATGAGATGTGGAACGAGTTAACTCAGAAAGAAGCGTCGAGTTAACCGCTGTGTTTGATGTCTATTTTGAAAGGTAGGATCTGGAGTTCACTGGCCGTGATCTCGAGCAAGTAACCCCTCCACGAGGTTAGTGACTACATCACTATCTGGAGCACTGATACTCTGTCCTAATTGTCAATTTACTGCTTGTCAGCAACTCAAGCAATCTTGGAAATCTCCGCACACTTAAACTGGCATTTCACTGATTGGTAACTTTGGTGGTTCCGTAACTGAAATGATGACCCCTATTTCTTTTGCAGCTTTACGCTTCTGACGCTTCTCACGTTTTTTCATGCTTTTCTCTATGGCAGAGTGTTGCATGATGAAACCGCAAAATTTGACTGCGAACCCTCTGATTGTGAGAAATGCAAATGAACTTGCTGCACATGCAAAATTTCAACGGTATCAACCCTCTAAACCAGCCTTGGTAGACAATCAGCTATACGAGGCATGAAACCGTGTGGACTTGAGTGACTATGCTTGTCAACTCTCCGGATGCACTTGATACAAATCGGTGTCAGCTTTTCTGATGAAATCATGAGTTAAGACCGATTTGGTTTCAAATTCAGTCTGCGTGCACTGCATTCTAAAAAAATCGCCCGTTGACTGTAAACATGGCTATATTTTGACAACTTTCTTTGGAAATCTAAAATTTCTCTTGGTGAGGCTAAAAATACCCTGTCGGAGGGCAATTTTTGCCAAAAATTTTGAGACGTGGGTTTTGTGCAGAAAATGATTCTAAGACAACCCACAACGTTAGAATTGCGAAAAAGCATCATTTAGCTTGACATGCAATAGCTTTCTGAAAAAAGCAACTGAGGGCAGTAGGGACTGCAGGGGGGAATTTTTCCGAGAAAATATGAAATATGGGTTTTGTCGAGAAGATGATTCTAAGACAACCCACAATGTTAGATTTGAAAAGTATTGACTTTAACTCTACCATGCAAAGGAATTTCAGTTGAGAAAAGCAAAGCTTCGAGAATTGAAGCTCTGGAGCAAATTTTCCTGAAAAATTCTAACACATGGGTTTTGTAGAGGAAGTCAGGCACAACCAACCTAGATGATCAGATTTGTCAAAAGTTGTTGAATCTTGGACAAGCGAAGAAAACCTAAGACGAGATTAGAAGAAATTAAGACATAAGATAGAAGTTTTAAGTTTTAGCTTCTGCCAAAATTGCCATCTTGTCTTGAAGTTTGCTGATTATACTGGACTTGTACATGCAAGGAACTGTAAAATGATATCTCTGATGCCATTGAATACTGATTGCTGAAGAATTCGCTCACTCAAATGAGAAAATTCGCTTGATCTTCAATCGTGTGAGAGAAGAATGGACGCCATCTTGAATAAATAGATAAATTCGTAGCTTAATGGCGCCAACTGCAAGAATAAACCCTGATTTCAAAATAAATCATCTGATTGGACCCCACTTTGCTCAACAGAAACTGACTTGGAGTCCCTTAAGATTAAAAATATTAAAATATTCAGTTCCCTTACACATGCGAATTTGCAAATGAACATCAAGATGAGCGCCAATATTAAAATATTGAGAAAAATCGCCAATTAAAGGTGGCATGCAAAGATTGAAAATTTAATATTATTTTATTGAGTTAACTAAAATCTTGAAATATTCCGAGCCAAATTTTTTCAATTTTTGCCAAGTACACAACAATGCAGAGAGCACCCGTTAGGGTTAGATAATTCAAACCAGCAGATTACAAATAACTCGTTGCCAAGAATGCGCACTCAATCTCAACAAGAGAGAGGCTGTCATATGGCAAGAGGATCGTCAGTGCCTTAAACAAAATGCAACTGAAGGTAACTCTAACCAAGAATGTGTCCACGAAGGACGAACATATGGTCAGAGGATCTTCTACGCTACAAGTACTGAAAACAAACTCAACACCAAGCATGTGCTACCCAATCCAGTATGGAAAGGAGGCGACCATATGGTGGAGTGCTAAGAATTACAATGCTATTAAGGGAAATAAGCAAGAATGCTGAAGTACTCGACATCAAGAATGTGCTTTCCAACCCGAGACGGAATGGGAGCTACCATATGACGGAGATATAAAGAAATACAATTGCGTATACAGAATGTAAAGTAAGACTGAGAGAAATGCTGACAGTACTACTGTTCAGCTTACAATGAATATTTAAATGCCTGCAAGATCAAGTATTAGAGCTCTTCAAATTGCTGCAACAACAAGGAATCTTTTACAAGGCCTTTAATGATTTCCTAACACCAATCCAAGAAGGAGAATGCAGATTTCTCAAATCTGATTATGACAGACCTGCACCTTAAAATATATAACCAGCAACACAGATCCTTGTCAAAATGCTCATAACTCTCTCATTTCTCATCCAAATGATCTCAAATCTGTTGCAAAGTTTTACTATGAATGATGAGACCAAAATGCAATCAAGAAACCACTCTTAAATCCCACACAAAACTTGACTGTAATAAATCTGATGTGACAGTCCAGAAATCAGAAATACAAAACCAGCATGCCTGTAACCCACTAAATTGCTCATATATCACTCAAAACTGACCCAAATGACTTCAAGTTTGATGCAATAGACCTTCAAAATGATGGCGCCTAGTTTAGTAATAAGAAATGGCAACTAAAAGTGGTTATTAATTGCTGACACGAATCCCAAGGCACTCTAGAAAGTACGGCCTTCAAGGAATGACGAATTTGCTTTATAAAATCAGAAACTTCATATTAAAATCTGCAAATATTCATGAAGGGGCGCCTCCAACAGGGAAACACAATGAGACAATACCCAGAACAAGAATGTTTATGATTTGAGACTTGTGAGCAGAAACATACATTCAGCAGTCATGACCAGCAACTCTGGAATTGACAGAAAATGATAAAACTCAACTACAAAGGATAGGAAACCAACTATAACTGAAAAGACAAATCCATAACACTCAAACCTCTCAACTAGTTGCTGTCTTTCAAGCAAGAAGAAGAGCCAAGCTAGGAGGCCTTCATTCCTCGAAGTGATCCAATACCATTCCGGCAGAGTAACATTACTGTAGATCAAAGATAGTCCAAAGAATAGAAGTAGCCTCCTTATATAGACCTTTGAGAAGATCTCTTGAAAACCCTAAGAAATGCGCCCCACCACAAGATACTTTTAGGTTTTCTGACTTAACCCAGCCTTCCTTCAAGATGGCGTACTTTTCCCTTGATTGATTTAAAACAATTAAAATCTGACTTTCATAAAGGTTGGCGTCCCCTTTTACCACTTTATTCTTCAACCTTTGGAATATTAAAATCCATCCCCAAATGAGGCGCCACCCATCAAAGTCCCCTTTTTTAAAACAACATAAAGTTGTTTCACTAGGCCAAGGGGTCATATCATTAAAATATAACATTAATATAACATTATTTAAATAAATGAACTTATCTCTCCATAATGCACCCAAAGGCCAAAATTGATCAAACCAACTGAACTGACTGAAGAGGGAGCCTGCTGAGCTGATGTTGACCGGACCACTGCTAAAAATAGAATTTACTAAAAATAGTAAATTCAGGAAGTTGCTCAGAATGTAATGCATGCGACACCATTGCCAAGCTTTCTGAAAACCCAGAAAGAGTCCGCAATCCAAAATCCCAAACTCAAAGATGTAGCCGTCATAACTTACTAAAAATAGTAAGTTCAGAAAAGTTGCCCGAAGCAGTTGCAAGTCATACCTCTGCGAAGCTTTCTGAAAACCCAGAAGGAATCCAGAATCCAAACATCCAAACTCCAACAAGCAGAAACCTAAATCTTCAAGAGAACCCATCAAACAGTTGGAAACCCTAATTCTGCCATTGACTTGCCGACAGCACACTGGGAATAGGCTACCAATCACTGAAAAGTGAAGTGCTAAAAACGGGGACATTACAAATCTATTCATCTGGGTGCGCTTAGAAAAACTTACTGATTCTGAAAAGTCCAAATTTGACTCTCCAAGCGTCTCCTAGCAATAGTTGAGATTTTTTGCTAACTTCCTACATTATAGCTCACTGAAAAGTTATGATTGCCTTTGTTGAGCTCCGATTTCTGAATGCCTGATTGATGCTGAAACTAAGATGAGATATCCACCGCGAAGCCAGCAGAACCGAGATGAAATGTCTGTTGGGAGCTGCAACTGCTAAAAACCATGTTTGACACCTCAAAATAAAAGTCGCCTTTTATTAAATTGATGTACAGGTCTCCAGACTTGGCCATTTCTCCATTTTACCATCCGGTGCTTCAAACTTTCACGTAAACGCTATAGTTTGACCCCTAACACTGAGAGCTGGAGTGCTCCGATGCGCGCACCGTTGATCTCATTGCGAAGCTGGAAGAACTTAGAAGAGACGTTCCTGGAAGTGACGAAGTGAGAAAACTGCTTCCAAGGCCTCATCAAGAAGGGCACCTTTTTCAAGGGAGTATGTAATTTCCATACTTAGTCAATTCTCTACTTGTTTACATTCTGCAGTGATCTCCATTGACCCTTCATTCACAAGCGTTTGACAAATCCCAAGGGTTGATGGTTGGATTCGTTAAATAGCTAGAAGGATTCCGCATAAGTCTTGTGAAGATGACGAAGGCTAAAAACCACATCTAGCTGGCCAAAAGACTGGGCGCCCCTGGCCTATAGAGGTACAGGTTGACATTTTACATGCTTACTGGAACCATTGTCATGGTCACTCAACATGTTTGATGATCTCGCGCACGGATGCATCGCGCAGTTGGGTTGAATTAGAAAAGATTCCCCGAGAGATGAAAACAACAAATTCAATCATCTGAAGTGTCTAATTCAAGGGCGCCCCTGGGCTACAAGGGCGTAGAAACTGAAATTTGACAGTCCTTTATGATGTGTAACCTCTTCGCACCTTCCACTTCAGCCTTCGATAACCGTTTTGCAACTCGGATGATCTCGCTTGATAGCTTGTCGGAAAGCTGATAGAATTCCGAAGAGATTGAATACATTTGCAACCAAAAAGCACTGAAACTGAAACTCCAAAATGAAGGGCGCCCTTGAGCTACAGGGGTGCAAATTTGCTTTGAGGTTGATATTTCCTCCATTTCGCACTCTTGCGAACACCAATTTGACTGCTGAGTTGACCACGTAGAAGCATTACTGCAGCTGACATGTGTGTGTGACTATATTTCACCACTTTCACATGTACGGACACAATAAAGTTGATTTGCACGTTGATTGCGCAAGTGTCTCCCTCGTTACAAAGTGAAGTGTTCCAGACTTAGAATATTTTTGCACTTTTCGCCATTTGAAAATCTCCTCCGTCGTGAAGCATCTTTTTCAGCATCATTCATCATAGAATATTCTGCTCTGAGTTTCAGGCTTAGATTTTGACTCCTGGTACCATCCAATTGCCATTGACGATCACAGAGGTCCTAACTTTCTCCTGAAAAAGTGAAAACTACCCACCAGGCTTAAACTGACTGTAACTAAAATTGACTTCACCACTGTGATCGTGATGTGAAATAAGCCAATCAAAATTCATTTCAGCCAATTCTAACAAGTTTCAATTTTTAGGGTTTTGCGACGTGAAATAGGGATGCAAAAACTCTAATTCTCAATTTTTTCCAAATTTCACCAGTATCTTCCTGACACCAAACTGACTCAAAATCCATACTTGACTTGCCCAAAAACTATGTTTTGACATCATTTTAACAAGGTTTAGACTCTTTCAAGCATAATGCCTTAATGAAGCAAAAAATTTGGTTTGGGTACAACAAATACTATAGTAAATATTATAACATTAACTTTATAACTTTAGTGTAATAGTTTAAATAATCCAAACCACTTTGTGGAAAGCATCTCCAAGACACCGAAAATAGAAATTGACCACGCTAAGAAGAAGTTGATGCTGAAGAATGAAGCCAGGTGTCAAAACGAGCACTTTCTAAAAATAAGAATGTTCTCCAAGAAATGTGAAGAACAACCCAGATGGCCAAAAATACTACAAAGAGCAACACCGCAATCTTGAATACCATCTAAACACCAAAACAACCCCGAATGCCAAGAAAACCCAAAATTGAACTCTACAAGAACATTGGAGTTCTTCCAACTCACTTGGAAAGTTATGAAAAACCTCATAAACTGGCCTATGCTCATGGAACAACATAGCGTAAAAATGGGGACATTATACCTTACCCTTCCATGTTGGTAGTCAAATTTGTCTAACTTGAGTCTACTGCCATATATAATGAGATTGCACATTGGAGATCATGTGCATCATGATTATATCATTCAATACAAATATTCCACTTTCTCATTTTTATTGTGTTCCTATGTAAGTGATGATTATTGTATGCAAATTCTTGTAGATAATCTTGTTCTTGTACATGTTGTTAGATGCCCTGTTTTTTTGGTGTTGTATACCTACTTTTATAGCATTGGCGCCTTTTAATACTCTTGATGTATATGTGATGTCATGTCCCCTTTTTCAAGTGAAAATAATTATGAGCAACTTAGTTTGTTTCGCAAAGGCTAAAGGGGATTATGAGGGAATTTTTTTTTTAAATATAATAACTTTAGTTGCCCTAGCCACTTTATGATATAACTTTATAAAGGGATGACTGAATTAATTTTAAAAGAGGGACAATAAAGTGTTGCGAGGATAGAAGGCCAAAAGTAATGTTTTATTATAAGGCCTTTCTAGACACTTCTCAAATAAAGTTTTGGAGGGAAAAGAGAAAAATAATAATATTCAATTATTTTCCCTCAAAGAGTGTATAAAAGGAGGAGCTGGGCATAGAAGAGAAATCAGAGCACTACCATTTTGCAGGATACCTGTAGAAAATTGGAAGGGCATCAATCTGGAATGATTGGAAGTTCTAGCATAAAAACTGTTTGTGAAAACTTATTAGAGCAATCTTCTACTGATAACCTGAGGAATTTTAGTGTTTTGAATAATGAGAAAAAGGCTGAAAAGGACAAAGAGAGTCTCTCATATAAAGTCATAAATGATTTGGAACCTAAAAATCTGACTTCATTACCACCAATGCTTCTCTAAATATCTATTTCTAAATTCTCAAGGAGGAGGAACCCCTATCCGAAGTGTAGGCTGAAAGTAGCTTACTGGCAACAACACTTAAACAACAATCTTTATTTCTAAATTCCCAAGGAGGCGGAGCCCCTATTTGAGGTGTACATATGAAAGAAAGACTATTAATAACAACATCAAATAAATTTTTATTTCTAAATTCCCAAGGAGGCGGAGCCCCTATTTGAGGTGTACATATGAAAGAAAGACTATTAATAACAACATCAAATGATAAATTTTATTTCTAAATTCCCAAGGAGTGTGACGACCATACTTGTACGTCAAATTTAAAACTTTTGTTTTCAACTACAATAAATAAGAACAATGCCATTTCAATAAAAAATTTCCTTTCAAATACATAAACATGATATATCTATTTGCAACTTTAACTATTTCTTTCCAAAACAAACTACAAAGTAAGGAAGAATAAAATACATACATAGCCCGAAGGCTTTTGGCACCAATAGAAGTAAGAAGGTCCAGGAGTCCGTCCTGTCAAATCTTGGATCATCGGCCAATTGTTGAGGAGGAGAAACATCACTCGGGCGTTTTTCCGCCAACCACGGACTTATAATGTGGTCCCCCACATGATCATTTCACAATGAACGACCCTCCCTTCGAAGAAGAGATTGGTGGGGTATCCTTTAACGATTACCAACTGGGCATAGTGTTGTGTTCCTACATATCTAGGTTCTGTGCATACGGCAACTCTTGAACTAGTATGTATTTCGGGATCACGGTGAACTGACAGTGTAGTACCACAACTAAGTGTAAGTTGTTCCTAACACTACTTTGGCCAAAGTGTTTACATTCAAACAAGAACGTAGGTCATCTATCACATGCACTAGCCAGGGTCAATTTGATTTGAGGCTTCCTTACTCTACGCGTAGGTTGGTCTATTCGGGGTAGTCCGTACCCAAGACGTCCTACTCCAAGCTATTTACTAGAAAGGAGGATAACTTAACAAGTACTCACAACTAACTCCCTTATGCTGGACATCTTCATCCTAGGAGCTTCATTAACTTTACTAAGTTAACCTACAAACTTGTTGTGATCGGTATCTTATTAAACCTCCTTAATTCTTTCCCTAGTATTTAATAACTACTTGAATCATACACTCCTTATATGGAATCAATACAAATAAAGCAATTTACTTCTTAATGCGTCTTTGAATCCTAGTGTAATTCGTACACTAATGTAAGCAAAAGCTATTTGTAGTAAACATGCATTATCCTTCCTTTATCACACATTGCTTCTAACAGAAATTCCCAAACCATGCATTATTTAATTCATTCTTTTAGAAATTCGTTCCAAAGTATAGTGAATAGACTAACACCATATCCTATACTTGTACATTCAAATGATATGAAATCAGACTTTACTTAGAAACTCTTCTAAAGTATAAAAGAAGAATAACAGATTTGTTTTAAGAGTTGGATTTAAAAGTATGAAGAGATAAGCATGCCTGGTAAGAGCTTTCCACAGATGCTGAGTAAGTGTGAGAATGCTATGCCTTTAGCCTCCTGCCAAAGAACTTCCAGCCACCTCCGAAATTGGACTCTTAACACAATTGGAGATAATCTCCACCTACTACTTCTCAGAAATGATGAATGACAGAAATGATTTCTCTGTCAAAGTGAATATTATTTTCCAGAATTGATGGTTGCTCTCACAGCAGAATGAAACTCACTCACAGGATAATAAAATTCACTCTTAGCAAATAATGCACACTCACAACAGATTAAACTCACTCAAAAATTACTTATAAATCTCTTGAAAAGAACAAAATCGAACTTGCAAAATTCTAAATTCTTGTGTTGAAGAATAAGCAGAGCAGCCCTTATATAGTGTTTCAAAACTCAACAAATTCCTCTTCCTAAGGCGTCCAAGCTGCTAGCAGGGTTTGGAATAGTTCAAACAAGAGATGTGGCGCCTTTTAGAGAAGTTTTCGACCTTCTTTTGATGACAGCAATGAAGAAAGTTCATTTTGCACATGGTAAATTCCAAAAAACGTGACACCTACTGGTATTGGCGCAATTCAACAGGTAAAGATAAGTGACGATTAATGCAGAGACAAAGTCCCTCACCAAATGGCGTCCGCATTTCCATTTCTTTGGTTGCAATCAACTTCCTTTTAGCCGCGTTCTGTTAACTTGGCCATGGTTGTGTGCTTCTACAGGCGCCATCTGCATTTTCATGGGCATTCTTCTCTTTTTTGACATTTTCAAATGTTTACCAATGAAATATTTTTACCATTGCGTTTCATTTATCAAAGATGCGTTTTAAAAATGGTGACTCAATATTTCATTCAAAATGTTTTAAAGTGATAAAGCATTTTATTTAGAAATGATTAAATCGTTTAGCCATGGTTCGATTTTAAAATAAAGTGTTATTTAAACTTTATTCGACTTCTATTCCATTTAATAAAATATATCTATATATTTATTTTATTATATTAAAATATATATATAGTGTAGTTTTAATTTACATAATATATATCTATGTATAATTATTTAAATTTAATAATTTAAATAATCTCATATACATATATATATATATTTTGTAAAGACTATATTATATACATATTTGATATAATATTAAATATATAATTATATTTACCTTTACATATATACATGTATATTCATATACATATTAAATTACAAAGTACGTATACTATGAGCCAGTCAGCATACTTTCATTATACGTACTTATGTATATGTATCTATATGTGTATATGTAGATTCCGAGGTAATGCCAACACAATATTTATTCATATTCACATATATATAATAGGTTGGTTGTGGGTATGTATACATGTATATTTACTTGTATACTTCCTCTATGTATACGTATTCATAAGTGTATTTATATCGATGCACATGTATGGCATATCCATCTTCTCTCATACAGTTGTATCGACATGAATATACTTATGGACATTTGTACATATCGTGTATATATATATATATATACATGCCCACCTCCTAATCAGTAACATTATCCCACATACAGTTACACTGGCAAGCATCACTTATTCATGCATTCAAAAGTAGATACGACTCCTAATGTTAAAAAACAAGCCTATGGATGACTTACCCTTAACTCAACAAATTGACTTAGCTTACTCAGTCTATAGTATGTGTGTGTATGCCCAATTGGTACTCGTTACTGTTTACCCGACCAAAGTCCTCCCCGAGTGATATCTCTCCTTTGCCTGGAGGTATGAACCTGTTTCCTACACATCATGACACTACAATGGAAGTCATACGCTCAAAACAAGGAAGTATATATAAAACATCATAAAAAGTTAGAATAACATTATTCCATAACTTATATGCTACATTCATTCAAGAATTACATCAATAGAAGTATCAGACAAATGAGACAATCATTGGGACACCTTTAATTGATCACAAGAACAATTTTTTTTATTCATCTAAAAGATTCAAACATTACAATGCACTTCTTATGCAATAGTAACTATACAATCGGGGTGTAACAAGGAGGAGGAACACCTATCCGAGGTGTAGATATGAAATAAGCTTAATAAAACAAATAAATATTGGATAGCAAATTGCACGAAGGACCTGACACACAAATGAGCGATCAACCAACTTTATATTAACAAAGTGAACCAATACAGATTAGCAATATTGAATGCAAGTTGGGCACAACAATTTGTTATCACAACAAAAGTTGAAATACAATGAGCACGTGTAATGTCCCCAATTTAGCCCTACTCTCTTCATTTGGATTTAGCCTATTTGGGAACTGTAGGCTAAGCGAGAGCTCGAATCGGGGTTTCCAAACTTCTTGGAGGACGTTTTAGTCTTTTTGCGGAGCTTGCACTTGGAAATGTTGAACTTGAATTGCAGATTCCTTCTGGGTTTTCTGAGAGCTTCGCGTTGGTGGTTTCGGTTAGGCATTCTGAGCAATTACATGGATTTACTATTTTTAGTAAATTCTATTTTTAGCAGTTGACTTGTTGACTCCTAATCAGTAGGCTTCACTATGGCAGTCTGTTCAGACGGTATGGTTGAATTTGGCTTCTGATGCATTTCCATGGTGATATAAGATATTTTATATTATAATGTTATAATTTAACATTATAATTCCTTGTTCTAGCATCATGAATTAATATTGTCTTTAAAAGGGGGACATTGAAGGGTATTTTCACATGGAGGAAATATTTTAATATTTCTAAAGCCAAATATTGCTCAAGGAGTTTGGACGCCAACTTTGGGTGAGCCAAATATTTTATTTAAAAAGTGAAATTTATCTTCTTAAGCAAGTACGCCATCCTGAGGGTGAAGACAAAAGACAAGTCAATGACCTAAAAGAATCTTTGAGGTGGCGCCCTTCTTGGAGGTTTCTAGAAAGCTCTTCTGAAGTTATAAATTGGAGCTCGGGTCCTCATTTTGTTCATCTGATGAATTTGCAAAGTTATGCTGCCGGTTTGGCTTTGGGATTGCTTCGAGGAATGTAAGCCTCCTAGCTTGGCTCTTCTTCTTGCTTGAAAGACATCAACTAGTTGAGAGGTTTAGTTGTAGTTGGTTTCCTTTCATTGTAGTTGGTTCTTCTCACATTCTGTAGTTGAGTTATTGTATTTTCTGTCAATTTTAGAGTTGCTGGTTTGTATGGCTGTAGGTTGTTTTTACTCACAACTCAAGAAACAGAAATAATATTGTTCTGGGTACTGTTCCAATCTATTTTCCTATGTAGGGCGACCATATGTGCAAGTTTCCAGAATTTTATTTGAAGTCTATGAATTATCTAAAGTAAATCGCCCTTGCTTGCAGGCAATTTCACTTTGTAAGTGCTTTGGAAGTCGTGCAAAATAAATAGGGGTCTTTGTGAGAAGTTTTTGTGATCCATCTTCATTGTCATCATCATTAGAATGTTTTGCAACTAATTTCAAGTTAAATGAGTGAGTATTGAGAGAGATATGAGCATTTAAGTGAGTTCTGGAGTTGCTGGTTTCACCATTTTTTAACTGCAGATCTGTCATATCAGACTTAGTAAAATTATTAATAGGGCTGGGATTGTCTGTCTTAGTCATATTAATCATTCTGGAGTAGCTCTACATTTCAGCAGTTTGATTATCACTCTAATCCATCGTGCTTGCAGGAGATATATTACATTGTAAGGCTGTTAGTAGTACTAACCAGCCAATATTCACATTTGTAAGCTCTTATTATATTTCCCACATTTCGTGGAAGAGACTGATCCTTGCTCAGTCTATTGTATTTACTTTTTAGTTGCTCCGTCATATGATAGCGCCTATCCATCTTGGATAGGAGTGCACATTCTTGACGTCGAGTTATTTCAGCATTCTCGCTTATTTTCCTTAATTGCATTGTAATCCTTAGCATCTCCGTCATATGGTAGCTCCAATTCCATCTCGGGTTGGAAAGCACATTCTTGACGTTGAGTTATTTCAGCTTATTAGTTGGTAGGGATCCTCTGACCATATGATCGTCCATCTTGGACACATTCTTGGTTAGAGTTACCTTCTGTTGCAGTTTGTTTTAATGCACTGGCGATCCTCTTGCCATATGACAGCCTCTCTCTTGTTGAGATTGAGTGCGCATTCTTGGCAGCGAGTTATTTGTAATTTGCTGGTTTGAATTATCTAACCCTAGGGTGCTCTCTACATTGTTGTGTACTTGGAAAAAATTGAAAAATTTGGCTCGGAATATTTCACACGGGTGCTCTTATTTATAGAACTCAAAGGAGTAGGGAACACTAAAATTTCCTTGAGTTTACAAGCAGTCTTGCAAGCATGCAAGATTTATTCTTAAGTCTAAATGTATGCAACTAATCAGTTAACTGGAAAAACCACCTCAGTTAACTGAACTAAAACTAAACTAAATGGATGTTGCAACAGGCAAGTCCTTATTGATATGAGAGTTAATTGATAACTAACATCAGTCAACTGAATCCTAACTAAAAGTTCCACCTCCATAGAAGATATCCCCAAGAATGCATGATATCGGAAATCTAAACTTAAGAGTGATGTTGAGTTGACTGCTGCCTTAAATTCTATCCTCAAGAAAACTGTGGTACCCAACTGTCTGTCTGCTCCAAGCCATCATGAGAAATCATCTCCTCTAGGAACTCATTAACTGCCTCATCTTTAGGTACTCTGATACTATCCAAGATGATAGATTGTCTGCTCAATGCCTTCTCTCCATCCTTGATCATTTTCTGACACTCCTTGACCTCTTCAGCTACCTTGTCAAAACTCGTTGACATCACCGAGAAGTGATTCAACTCGGATTCCACGGGATCACTATCAAGACCATTATGAACCAAATTCTGGAATTCGGTTTGCACAGCCTTGAGATCAATGTAGTTACAATTCTCATGAAGAGGTGTCATAGGTTACAACGTCTTCTTTGATTCCAACCAACTTTGTAGAGACTCTTTCATAGGTTTCTACTTTGAAGAGGTGTTGTTCTCTCCAAGCAAAAAGCTTTCTTTTATCTTCATCTGCTACAACGGCATTGTATGCAACTGCCAATTGACAAATGAGGATCAAATCCTTTGGTTTTCCCTTTGCCATAGTCAATCAAGTTGCTAGATTCCTTGACGAAGATCATGAGCTTTGTAACTCAATTGATACAACTCTGTAAGAAGGTATCTGCCTGCAACAATGAAGTCCTTGATCTAGTTCTCCAAAAGCTTGCCATGATTGACTAACCGACCCAACCTTTGTTGATATGTAGGTGTTTCTAGGAGCTGAGGAAGGATGACCGCCACGCTTGAGGTCCCATGAAGAAGATTTTAGATGTATCGACGCAACTACCTATTTTCAGCCTTGAGGGCTGCCTTGTCTTCTCCGTCCTTCATCACCCGCTCCTCAAGATTACTTGCAGCAACCTTAAAGAAGCTCATGTCCACGTGCCGAGTGCTCCTGCCAAGATTAACTTTGATGAAGGTGAAATCACCAACTTCAACCTCATCCAGACTCTTGCCCTCCAGTGGTGTGGCAATTTCAACAACAATCTCTGCCTCAAGATTCTTCTCTATGTGTACCTATTTCTTGCTCTTCTTGTTTGAGTATCTTAATAAGGACTGCCAAACTCAGAAAGATCCAGCTGATATGAAGGCTTTCGCCTCCTTCTATCGAAAGTCTTTTCAAGCCAACATGAGTGATCATTGTTAACTTCTCTGGGCGAAACTACTGTAGTTGTGTTGACTCCTGGCGAATCAACTGGCACTAAGGTTTCACGAACCACCGATTCTGGCACTAAATCAATCTAAATGGGAGGTGACTGAGGAGAAAATGGAAAAGTAGGGGATGAAGACCCGATTTCAGCTTGTACCACTAGCTCCACTGGAACTTTTGGCACCTTCTCGATCTGTACTTGTTGATTTGTGCTTCCTCTCTTCATCTTTCCACTAACTTTGACACCTTCAGGTGGACGCATTATGTCCTTAACTCTAGGTCTTGACCTTGATGTAGAAGGTAGTGAAGAAAACACCACTGGCGGCTCTGCAATTGGAACCACCTTCCGCCTTCTCTTGCTGTCCAAGAATTACATGCTAGTCTTGACAACTTTTGACAAGTCTTCAATTGAAGTACTCTCTCTGGCATACCAATCTAGTTGTCGAAGTGGCTGACGAGCAATTTGATCCTTGACGAATGTGCTAAGTAACACCTCTCTGTCATCATCTGACAAACCTTTAATGTCTTCTAATAAGAAACCATCAAGCTGAGGAAGTGTAATTCTGCAATAGTGATGCCTTCGAATTCGTCTTCGCAATTGACCTTGAAGTTTTCAAGAGCTGGCCTTTGTGAATGACTTCGCTCCAACTGAGCTGCAAAGAGACCTAGAGGATCATAGGAGCACTTCTCACTGAGGTACTTGAGATGGAGTTTTGACAACTTGTTGCTCATCAACTTGCAATCGACTGCTGATCTACATTTGTATATGCCTAGTCCACATGGAAAGGTGAACACTTGCTTGTGCCAATTGCGAAGAAAAGTATGAACCTCGTGAACCTGTCTCAAGAATTCCATGAACAAGACCTTGTCTGACGGGTATTTAGGTAGCATCAAAGGCTCTCTGGTGTAACCATACAATCGAATATAGGTGAATGTGGCAAATTGGATAAACCAATCTGCCCAATTCTCCATTGCTGATTTTGCCTCTGTCGAAATTCTTATGTGCATCTCATTATCAAGGTCTTTGACTATCTTCATCAAGAAATGGTCATTCACCTGCCTGAAATCTTGTTCAGCGTTTGAGAACTCTAATTGTGGGAAGTATTTGTGCACATGCTAAACGCCAAGGGTTCCAATGGTTTTCAAAGTTATAAAATTTCCTTGAAATGCAGTTAAATAGACAAGATAAGAAACCATATGAAACTTGTGGATTTTAAGAAACCCTTGATCTGTTGGTGAAGAACCTCACTGATCAACATAGCCCAGTCAAAGTGTTCCTTATTATTGATAATATGTGAAATGACATAGAACATCCATGGCCAAATGATGAGCTTCTTCTTGACTTGTAACTCGGTTGAGCAAGGTAATTGTTATCACTTGAAGTTGCACCCATGTTGAACCTGATGTTCAACACCTCAGTGTAACATGGGAAGACTTCTAAAGTGGTGGGTTTTCTTGTAAACAGAGGTCAACCTCCGGAGAAGGCCGGCTTCCTTTGTGTTATCACCTAAACTACTAATCTTTGTGAGGTAAAGGGAGAAGGAATACATAAATTGGAAACTACTCCTATGGTGATACACCAAATTTGTTCAAACATGAATAGCTGCTTAACACACAATTTCAATCAACTAGTAAAAGCTGATATGCACAACTCAATACTCATATGATATTGCATAAATATTTTATAAGAAAGCTACGATACATACAGTCCTAAAAGGATGATAAATTCTCCTCACAACTAAAACTGTTTGCATCACTAACATAACCTATAACCTGCGATATACACATCTCCTCTGCTTAAAAGTGCTATTAATGAGACAAATAACAAAGAATAAGAGAAACTCACATGTAAGTTTATCAATCTTTCAACACACTCAATGAAACAGATAACTGAGAAGGTAGAAGTTGCTTTCTTTATTGATCTTCAAAGGTGAAACTGTACATACAATGTCTGTAAATGGGTTACAAAACTAAATATTCTCCTCTAAGGACTTATCGAAGTCACAAAAGTAGAAAAATATACAAGTCAGAACCCTTTACAAAAGAGGCAAAAATGCCATATATACTAAAATGTGTCGGCCCCTAGGGCTCACAAAAATATCCGTCTCTAGAAAAGATCTCCTAGATCTTTTGAAGGAAGTTAATGATGTGTCCCCGCTGTCCATGTCGGTGAAGAGTTGCTCCAAGAATGGCCTCCTTGATCTTTTGCAACGCATTTACTTCTGGTCCTCGTGTCCACCTTCGAAAATCCTTTCCGGGCTGCTTTGAATGCTCCTGAGGCTCCTATCATTAATGTCTATGCACCCTTGCCATTTGATATCCTAGCTGTCCCTGCGGTCTCCGCCCTTCTGTTTACCGATGACACCTCCTGGATATCGAACTGATCAATCGCTTTATTCTCAGAGCAGATCCACGTTGCTTATGCTCTGTTGATCTTGTTCGCAGGGGGAGTCAAACAGTCAAACAACTCATGGTGCGTCCTTAGCTCCCTCTGATTGGCCGAACTCATGCGACGCAGATTCCCGGACAGTCAAAGGTTGCCTCACTAGAATCGCATATCGGTGACACTAATCGTGTCTCCCCGATGCGATTAGATTCTTCAGCGGTTATTGGCATAGCTCATGACGATCGGCAAGACCATATAGCGAGTTCAAAAGTCATCGACATCCATGAAACCATCGACAAGACTTTTCGCTTTCGGGAAGACCTCATGGCGAGCCTTCAGGAGTCATACCGATATCCCTTTCATCGTTGAGACCTTCATCCCTCGGCAAGACCCTTCACCGAGCGCATTCCGCTCTCCCCGAGCTCCGATCATTCCTTCGATGAGACTCCTACGGGTCGACAAGACCTCTTGTTGAGCTCATTCATTTCGCCGAGCTCCGATCACTTCGTTTCGGCAAGATTCCCCTTCGGTCAATGAGACATTACACCGACCGAGCCTTCAGTCAGCGAGTGCAACTCCTTTGGCAAGACTTCGCCCTGTCGGCCAGACATTATACCGATGGCAAACTATCTCGGCGAGCTCACTTCATCTCGGCAAGACCCTTTTGGGTCAGCAAGACTTCCCTTCGAAGCCATCTTGTTTCGGCGAGAGCTCACATGGGTCGGCAAGACCTTATGCCGAACCCTTTATCTTTCAGCGAGCACGAAACATTTCGGGGAGACCACCTTTGTTCGCCGAGACATCACATCGAGCTCTTCACGTTACACCGAAGGCACAAAACATGTCGGCGTGACTAACAACCATCGGCAAGACATCCTATCGATAGCACCTCCCTTCGCCGAGCTCTCCTCATTTTGCTGAAACATCTCCCCGAAGACATCACCATTCGTCGAGACCACACCATGTCGGCAAGACATTTCGCTTTTGGGAAGACCTCATGGCGAGCCTTCTTGCTTTGGCGAGAGCCCATCCAGTCGGGAAGACACTACCTGGTCAGCGAGACCTTTTGCCGAACTCTCATTTTGTCGCCGAGACCTCTTAGTCGGTGAGACATCATGCCGAAGCAAATCATTCCCCCCGACGCCACCCTTGTAAACGACTGTCGGCAGGACTTTCTCGGTCGGGGAGAGATAGGAAACTCATGGCGACCAAAATGTCCTAGCGACGGGTGTATTAATCCAAGTAGAACGCACTGCTAGTCGTCAAGACAACAGGAGGGTCTTGCCGACTTTCTTCTCTGATGAGTTTTGTGCCAAAACTGATTGAGGCATACTTTTCAAATGAGCTCCTTGTGAAATGTCATCAGATGCATGACCTAACTCTCGATGCAAATGTCCCATTTGGCCCTTATGAACATCTAAAACATAATTTATCCTGCCTGATTGAGCCCGTGGGTGAAAATTGAGCAACAGTAATCAAAATAGCTATCTCGTCCTTGAACTCCCCATGGCCAAGCTTCTTTGGGAAGTTGGTTTTTTGTTCTTTAAGCCACCTCTGTGCAACCTTCCTTTGAGATTTTTTCTTGTCCTCCTGCCATATCTTGTCACATTCCTCCATGACTATGACAATTGTTTGAACGGGGTGGAATGGCGAAGCACTTATCAATATCTTGCAGCTTGAGGCTGCAAATAACTCTCCCATTTGCTGATCGAATTTTTCATGTAGATGAGTCGTAATGCTTAATGCATGCAATAAATTTCAAAATTTTCAAATTTTGCCAGTATTACCTAGATAGTAAACTCGAAAAAAGTCCATACTTTGTATGCCCAAAAACCTAATGCCCCCCCAAGTTTTGGGGATGGGAACGACAGGGGATGGTGGGACGTGTTTCTAGTACGGGGGTACTTTCGGGTCATTTTTTAGGGGATGGCTATAAAAAATAGGGAAATTTTTAAAAATATAGAGAAATTTCAAATATTCATATTAGAAGATTGATAAAGCATTCATCATAGGCATTGTAGAAGATTAATACATAGCATTAGACTTGAATTGAGATTTCACATGAGATTTGACAAACAAATTAACCAAATTCAAATGCTTTTATTGTCAATGTGGATACATATTAAATAAGAACTATAAAAAAATCCACAAAGGCTTCAAGTTTCAACAATAAAATGACAAAAACATAGAAAATATATGGCTGTTCCTAATCAACAGATGCAACTGGTAGGTTTGTATTAAAATTGGAGCTCAAGTTTGTCACTGTCAAATGCAAAGGCGAGGGGATGTTTACGAGAGTCCCCAAGTCCCCCAAGTCCCTGAAACGTTTCTGTGACGGGGACGGGGGTACCAAGGTATGGGACGAGTCCCCGTGGAGCACTGCCAAAAACTAACTTGTGACAACAATTTTACAAGGTTAGACCATTTTAATCAAAATTCCTTAATGAAGCAAAAAAATTGTTTTGGGTACAACATTAGGCTCCATCTGGTGACCATGTCGGATACTTATGGCATAGGAGAATCGAGAATCTCTGAATTCTAAATGTAGACCAGTGACTTATTAGTTGGGCATTGGAGTCGGGACTTTCCTAATCACCTAAGAAGTTAAAAATTTTCTTGAAAAACACCTAAAACAAGACAACCTAAATCACCTAAAACACGACAAAACTTCACAGACCGAGGAAACACATTACAACATAACGAAAAAGCATAAATAAAAAAAAGTTACTCCTCCCCCGAAGGATTGAAGTGTTTGAGATATTGCCGACTGTATGGCAGTGGGAGGAGCCTTCCATCTGAATGTGAGAGAATGTAAGTGTTCTCTCCTATGGACTTGTAGATCTAAATTTAACCACAAGAATCAAATTTTGCATTCCAGCGCTTTAGAGTGCGTATCTTTTGTCCCATAACTTGAGGTTCGATCTCACATTGTGAGGTGCTTTATGACCGCACCAACACAAAATAAAGTTCCGAACGGTCACTCTATCCTCACTTGATCAAAATCTCCTACATGCTAAAATTGCGAGAATGATCATGCATTCAACTCAAAGGTTCCTTTATGCAGTGGACGTAGACTAAGTTGGCTCGATGTGATTTTATGGTATTTCAAGGGGACTTACACAATTGTTCACTCGAGAGAAAGGGGTTTTCAAAATTCGGAAGATTTATCAGTGAAGCTCAAGTTTCCTCAACTAACCAAAACACAAGGCCGAGACCATCAAATGGGCTAATTGAATGGATTAAGCGAGAAGCTGTGTTAGCGTAAATCCTAACACCTCTGGAGTGCAGGTTTTGTAGGACATTTATGTACACACTCATAATGAAGTGCTCTTCAAATTAGGAGGGAAGCTCCCTCGTTGTCTTTGGAATGCATGAAAGAAAAATAATCTAAAGTCTATCTTTTTGTTCTATAAATTTGGAAGAGGCACAAGGTTAAGAAAACCAAGAGCGTTGCAGCTAAGGATTGTCTGGTTTCGCAAATCATTAACTACAACTAAGCTAACTACTTTAAATCTATCCAGTTTCCTCAAGAAAACAGAGCATGAGGAAATGGAGCAGGGATGACTATCTGACGATAAGCGGGTTTAGACTCTCTACTTGAAGGCAAGGTGGGCACAACTATCATCTCAATCTAAACCAGCTTATTGAGCACAACAGATTTAAGAATTTACTAAGACGATCTTATGAAACCCTAGGTGGTATAACACTTAATCGAATCAGCAAAGCCTTCACAAACCAGCCTTTATCTTTATAATCTCGTGAAACCCTATGTGGTATAACCTTCAACTATATCGATAAAGATTCACAAAACAGATTTACCGCTGCAACTTCTCGAAACCCTAAGTGGTATAACGATCGATCACAATGATAAATTAACACAAAACAGCGTTATCACTTCAATCTTTTGGAACCCTAGGTGGTATAACAATTGATTTCAATGATAAAGATGTTCAAACAGATATCTAATCTATGGAAAGAATTCAGCATCACAATCTTTCGAAACCCTAGGTGGTATAACAATCAATTGCAATATTGAAGACACATGAACAAATACGAAAAAGAGTAATATTGAGGGCAAGGTGGGCACAGCACATATTCCTCTCTCAAGCAAAAGTTATTTACAAATGAGCAAAAGCTCTTATTTATATACATCAAGGTGTAGGGAACCCTAAAATCTCCTTGTGTCATCTATAGTTCCTGCAATGCATGCAAGCAATGCGCCAAACCCTAATTAAGTAAACTATACAGTCAACTGGGAAACTACCCTCAGTTTGACTGAAACATCTAATCTAAAAATGGACAATTGTGCGAGCATGCACGTCCTTATTGAAAACAAGTTAACTGGAAGACTACCATCAGTTAACGAAAAACCCTAAATAAAACTCCAAGTAAATAAAGCAAATCTCGGAATAGATATGCATGAGGTGAGACAGCCAGTTAACTTGAAAGGGTAACACCAAGTTAACTCCTGTGTGTAATGTCTATCCTGAGAGGTGAGAAACTGAAGTCTACTGGTCGTGATCTTGAGCAACCAATCCCTCAACGAGGCTGTCAACTGCATCAGCATCTGAATGTCAGCAACTTGAGCAATCTTTGCAATCTTTGCACACTCAACCAGCATTTCACTGACTGGCAACTTTGGCGGCTCCGTAACTGAAGTGTGTAGCCAACATCTCTTCTGCAGCTTGATACAAATCGGTCTCAGCTTTTCTGATGAAGTCATGAATTAAAACCGATTTGGTCTTGAATTCAATCTGTGTGTATTGTACTCTGAAAAACTCGCCTGTTGACTGTGAACACGGCTATATTCTGACAACTTTTCTGGAAAGCTAAAAATAGCCTGCTGAGGGTAAAAATAGCCTATCGAAGGGCAATTTTCAGCGAAAAATCTGAGATATGGGTTTTGTCCAGAAAAAGATTCTAAGACAACCCAGAACGTCAGAAATGCGAAAATCTGACTTCTACTCGACCATGCAAAGACTTTTCAGTTGAGAAATTTAGAAACTCAAGAACGAATGTTCTGAAGTTAAAAATCCCTGAAAAATCAAACGCGCGATTTTAATTCGAGGAAGCTATATGAAAATGATCCAGATGTTGAGACTTGTCAAATTTGCCAATTTCAGGAACATGCGAATTGTATACTGAGAGAAATTTGAGAATCAAGGAGGAAAAAGACGTTTTTTGTATGCTCTTCTTCAATGAAATCGCCCTTAAATTCTTCAAATTGCCGACAATTGTGAACTTTTAACCTGCAAAAGAATGTGATTGAAGAAATCGCCTTTGCAAATAGATGAGAAATCTGCCTTTGTTTGAGAAATACGAATCTCCCTTGAAAATACGCCTTGTGAATGAAGAAAAACGAATTTTGCTTGAAAATACGCCTTTGCCTTGAAGAAAAATGAATTTTGCTTTAAATTTGCTTTGAAAATATATAAAATTCGATTTCCCTTTGAAGATATGAATCTCTCTTTGAAAAATACGAACTTCTCTTAAGATTGGATTTTCTCTTGAGAAATACGAATTTCTATTGAAAGCTCTGTGAATTACAAATGATGGCGCCATGCTTGAATAAGAAGAAATTTGCACCAATTGAGCAACTGCAAGAATTCAAAACCCTGACAAGAATAGAAGATCTCTGATTGGTTGCCTTTCAGTTGAACTGCCACTGACTGGAAGTTCGAATAATAAAATATTTTATTATCATGCAATGGCGCTAAAAATAGACATATTCTGAACTTCAGTTGACAAACTGGTTGAAGCTCTGAGATTCATCGTGAGACTTCAACGATTCCGAAAAGTCATCTTTTGAGCACATAGGCGTTCATTTGCTCAAGATATTGCACTTTTTATTAACTTCCTATTTTATAGCTGACAGCAAAGTCACGACTGGCCAATTTCAACACTGATTTCTGAGTGACCGGATGATCTTTGAGGACTGATCTGAGATAATCGCGGAAAGCCCTCTTGAACAAAGGGAAGAAATGTCTGTTGGGAGACACAACTGCAAAATCCATCGTTTAACCTTGAAAAAGTGGTAGCACTTGATTAAATTGCTTTGGGTTCCCGGACTTAGCCATTTCCCTAAGCTGTCACGACGCTAAGCTGACGGCCCGGCGGTGAGCGGTAGACCACAATCTGAGGAGCCGAAGCTCAACTGCATGGTGGAGATATGCATCCAATGAAGCTGTAATGCGGCGGCTAAAGGCGTGTTAAGGGCCTCAAAAGAAAATACGGCAAGGTTACGCACGGACGAACTTCAGCGAGTAAGCGTCGTCAAGAATACCCTACTTTGTATTTGATATCTGGGCTACAGCGGGAATTGGCCCGATTCAAAGTTATGCATTTTTAACGGACTGGCCGGGAGACCTTGAAGTCAACTGGAGGTCTTCGGGGGCAAAGCGCCTAAGACCTCAAATTCTCCAGTGCGTATTTTTAATATGTTTACCGCTCCCAGACTTAGCCATTTTCTGGACGTTTTCGGACATCTTTACCTTGTAATATGACACCAAAGACCTCGCACGCACGAGCGACTGCCAAATGCTGAAGGCTGACGGCCATGCTCGTTGGAAAGATAACTTGATTACGCTCAATAGTCGTGAAGACTTCGAACGCGAACGGGCTCATTTGATCAGCCTGAAGGCTAGGCGCCTTAAGACCATGAAAATACACTGAAAACCATTTGTTGGTTCCGCCCGGAAAATTACGTGCTTAGTAGAGATCGCGACCACCCGAGGAGCGTCGGATCCGACAAAATTTGAATGAGTAGATTCTTGGGGCTGGGCTAGAATACTCGATGTAGGTAGAGGCCTAAATGCGTAAATTCTGGCATCGAGGGTCCCTTTAGGCCGAGCA
Source organism: Sequoia sempervirens (assembly GCA_007258455.2). Classification (NCBI taxonomy): domain Eukaryota; kingdom Viridiplantae; phylum Streptophyta; class Pinopsida; order Cupressales; family Cupressaceae; genus Sequoia; species Sequoia sempervirens. Next base: position 51,822 of record VDFB02114229.1, read on the forward strand.
TACGGCATGCCTGCTTGGGCATAAGCGGGGAAGCTCAAAAAGAAACATGAAAACTCCATTTTAAGCTGATCTTTAGACATTGCCGCCTAAACTCGAGTCGGATGGCTACGCCGATATCTCGTTGGATAGCGGACTAATTTGTGAATGAGATTATTTGTCTTGGCATCAGCTGGCGAGATTTACCCTTACTTGAGTAGGCTCAAGGCTAGAAGCGCTTTTACTGAAAGGCAACAAAATTTCCATCTCACAAAATTTAAAGGATTTTTTTACTTATCGCGAGCCAGGCTGCGGGTATGGTTCTCGGAGCGCTCATTGGACCGCTCCAAGGCGGATGGCGGTGATTCTGAAGAGATTGGTATGCTTGAGCGCCCGGACAAGATCTTGACCTCAAAAGCGAAACCTGAGCTATGCTTGCACTTTGAGGCTTTTCCTCTGAAAAATCTCCATGAATTGATCACTGAAAACTCTATCTCAGTCACTGAAATGGCCGTATGCACCACGAAATGTCGCCGTAAGATGCTCCTCCATCGTGAAAAGCTCTATTCTGAGTCTCTGCTTCAGGCTTTGTTCAATATAACTGACTTTGACCGACCAACTATTGACAAAAACTCCATGCTTGACATTGCCCAAAACTGTGTTTTACATCAAATTAGCAAGGTTTAGACTTTTAAATGCAGAATGCCTTGATGAAGCAAAAAATTTGGTTTGGGTACAACAGCTTGCTCAATTCAACCACCACATTCCACAATTATCTACTTGCATGAAATGGAATCTATTCTACTCTAAGTTATACTTTAAGATTCTATGTGAATTGGAAGGACGAAGAAACCTTGCTAGCTACCCACAATAAAAGATGAAATCACAAGAAATGATAACTCTTTTTATTATAGGAGTGTTCACAACAATTTCTTACAAAGCATTCAATTGAAAACTTTCCTTCCTCTTCCTATCAATCTATGCTATGCTATCAATCTCTCTTTATTCCTCCTCTGCTCTCTATATGCTATCTCTCTATCTATATATATCTAATATCAGAATGAGGGGGGGATGCCCCTTTTATAGCTGGCCCAGTCCAATAGACGGCTCAAATTGAATTACAATGAACGGCTCCGATCGAGCCACATAAGCCTAGTCAAGATTCTGCTCTAAAAATGGCCAGAAGGTGGAGCAGTGGGGTACTAAATGAGCATAGAATGCCCACTCTCTCCTTTTGACCACTATGTAATGTCCCCTTCTCAAATGTGATCTTTCCAGTTGACCGTTGGCCTATTCCGGTGACCCGTAGGCTATTCGGATGGTGAGATTAGGGTTTCCTGTTTTTGAGGAGGTTGTTGTTTGAAGATTGGAAATCGGATTGCGGATTCTTTCTGGGTTTTCAGAGAGCTTCGCAGTGGTATGGTCAGTTTGGTGTTTCGAGCAACTTCATGAATTTACTATTTTTAGTAAATTCTATTTTTGGCAATGGTCCGGTTGGCTACAGTATGCTTGGCTCTCTTCTTCTGCCAGTACAGTTAGTGTTGGGACTTTTGGCCCTTCGATGCAATTTTTATGGAGAGAAGTATTTTCACATTATAATATTATATTTTAATATTATAACACCCCCTTGCCTAGCATTACAACTTTATGTTGTTTTTAAAAGGGGACTTTATGGGTAAATGCTTCATTGAGGGATAAATTATATTTTGAGGCCAAATTATGGGTTAAGTGAAAAAGGACGCCTACTTGAGGAAAGATTGTTTTTTATTAAAAGGTGAAATATTTTATTAAAGGAAAAAGGACGCCACCTTTTGGAGGGAAAAGTGTTGAATTCAAATTGGAGTTTGGGCGCCCTTCTTGAAGTTTCTAGAATGCTCTCCTCATGTCTATACATTCTTGCCTCAGCTCTTCATTTGGGATCTTTTGTCTACCTTACTGTTATGCTGCTGGATTGACTTCAAGCACTCGCTTCGAGGAAAGCATACCTCCTAGCAATGGCTCATCTTCTTGCTTGAAAGATAGCAACTAGTTGAGGATTAGTTTGTAATAGGTTTGTTTTGCATTTTCAGTTGAGTATTTGCATTTTGGAGTTCTAGTTTGCATTTTTTGTCTCATTTCTGGAGTTGCTGAATATCATTGAGGAATGTAAGATTTACTCATAGCTCTTGAAATAAAATTGCTATTGTTATGGGTATTGTTTCTATCAATTTGTTCATGCTGAGCGACCCATTTAGCTAAGTTTTAGATTTTATAATGCTCATTTAGATTTTTAAAAGCAAATCGCCCTTTTAAGAGGGCCGTACCATTCTAGGTAGTGCTTTGGGTTTTGTGCAAAATAAATGGGGTTTATTTGGTGAGGTTTAAGCATTCATTTTGGGGCGCCATCATCCCTAGAGCAATCTGCACTTGGTTTCATGTCTTTAGGGTGAGTTTTGAGCAAGTTATAAGTATTTGAGTGAGTTGCTGATTTGCTGGTTTGTCATATCAGTCCTTTATAATTGCAGACTTGAGTAAAATCTGAGTTTAGAGAGGTTTGTGGAGTTTTTGAGGAAGTCTGATTTCTCTTTGCAGCAATGAAGAACTTGAATCTTGGAGCTTTGTCTACATTCTATCTTATTGTAAGCTGACTAGTAGTACTATCAGCAGTTCTCATCTTTATCTCACATTTTCTCTATTTGTACTTCCCACTGAATAAGTGGAAGAGGTTGGCTTGCTGCCTATTTACTTTCAGTTAGTAGTATAGGTACCCTCTGACCATATGCTCGCCATCCCTCGGCGCCATTCTTGGTTAGGGTTATTTCAATTCATCATGCATTGATCCTTTGACCATATGCTCGTCTGTCCCAGACGCATTCTTGGTTAGAGTTCCTTTCCAGTTGCATAAGCATTAGATCCTCTGACCAATGCTCACGCCTTGCCCACATCGGGATCCTGGTGTACATTCTAGTTAGAGTTGCTTTCTGCATCGTTTTGGGTTAGAGCTAACCTTAACGGGTGCTTGTTGCTTTGTAACTGTTGTTGAAAAAACAAAAAAAAATTGGTCTGGTTCTTTACACACTATGAGCATTTAATGCCCACCATCTTCTAGAAATGCGTTCCCATTGTTCTTCTCCTTGACTGCAAATTTGATGAATCTAGTCAAAATTGCCCCAACCTCCTGAACTGAGCAGACACGTTCTCAATCTAAAACTCCAAGACTGCGACTTCTTTCTCCTATTTGATGATGATTTTCCTCCTTGCTGCCATTGCATCTTGGGTTGTGTGAAGTATGCTGGAGAAAACTTACTGGGTCATTGCTGGAGAAGGACTTCACACTTAAGAAGAATTCCTCTACTTTGTTCTTCAATCCATCCTGCTATCATTCTTTAACATTGAAGTTTTTTGCTCATTCCCCCTCAGCCTTGAGGACATTTTAGTGCTTGAGGATAATCTTTAATGCTTGGGCCTTCATCTTTTCCTCCATCCGGATCTTGAAGGATTTTCTTGTCTTGGACTCGACCATTTCTTCCTTGTCACCTGCCTCCCTGAGTTGGGCGCATATTAGATCCTTGTGGAGAAATTCCAACACTTAGCTGTTTCTTCCTTCTCCGGCAATGACCCAGTAAATTTTTCCCCTTCCAAGGTTGTAATGTTGTCCTGGAGTACTAGCTTCATCACCCCAAGTCATCATGCTTTGGTTTCGGGGTTCATCCTGCAAAACAAACAAAAAGAAGAGCATCAAAACACTTATAGTATAAATTCACTTCACTTACCTAATCTCCATGTTTTGATTTCCAACGTTTGATTGATCTCTGGATCCGATAAAATTCATCATTTTTCCCTAGCAAATTTTTCCTCCTTCATAACTTTTCATCATGGGCGCATTTTAGAGTCCTTGTCATAGGTGCATTTTAGACTTGAGCAACAAGTTTTCGCGACTTAGCTTTTTCTCCACCTCTCCACTTTGTCTTGGGTGCAAATGAGAGGAGTTTATTCAATTTTCTTATACTTAGAATATTTATGTGTCTTATTCATCTAAGGGCGCATTTGAAGTCATCCTATCCTTCTTCAATGCCTTAGAAAATTTTTGCTCCTCCTGTCTCTTCCTTGGGTGCATTTGATGGGTATTGTGCTTATGTTTCATGCCTTAGATAATTTTATGTTTCCCATTCATGATGGGCACATTTGAGACCTTGCTTCATGGGCGCCTTTGAAGGGGGTGTCATCTCATTATTTTTTCCTTAAAACTTTTTACTCAACTTCTTCTTCTTAGGGCGCATTTGGACCCTTGTGCTTGGAGTTTGTGCCTTAAACAAATCTTCTTCATCTCATACTCCTTGGGCGCATTTTGATGGGAGAGTGCTCATTGTTCTTGCCTTAGAAAATTTGGAGTACATCTCAAGTCATCTTATTAGTGGGCGCATTTTAGCTAGTGCATCCCAGTTTTCTCCTTAGGCGCATTTGAAGGGGCTAGCTCCACATCTCATTCCTTAGAAAATTTTGTGCATCTCCTACTCCATGATGGGCGCATTTGACTATGTGTGTTGAGGGCGCATATGAGGGGGTCTTCTTATATTTCTTCCCTTAGGAGATTTTCACCCACCTTGTTCACCTTGGGCGCATTTGGAGGGCCCTATTCTCACTTCATGCCTTAGACAAATTTCTATCCAGCTTACTTCTCTTGGGCGCATTTCCTATCATGTCCTCTAGGGCGTATTTGGGAGGGTTGTGTTATGATTCTTGTCTTAGAAAAATTTCAGGCATCTTACTTTCCCTTGGGCGCATTTGGAGGGGTCCTCTTTCATTGTGTTGACGCATATGATAGTACCTCCTTGTATGTGGGCGCATTTGAAGGAGTGTGATTTCATTTTCTTGACTTAGAAATTTTTCAAGCTTCCTTGTCTCCCTCTTAGGTGTATTTGAATACTTAGTCTATTTTCAACTTGCTCACCCTCGCTTTCTATTTTTAGTAATTTCTGAAGTCCTAGTGATTTTCAAACGTCTGCAACTCCTCAAGACTTGATATTTTCCCAACATGGTCCTCATGACTTGACTGACCTGTTCACACCTGCCTTTTGCACTCACCTGCTATTTTTAGGCCCTGCTCTAGAAGTGACTTACTAAAAATAGTAAGTGTGCAGAATGTGCTCAAATTTCACTAGTAGATTCCTCGAAGAATGTTGATCGTAGTGGGATACATTGGTTTTCAGTTTTTCTCGAGTTTTCCCTTCATTTTAGGCATGAAAGTAGGAAACCCTAATTTCATTGCATGTGCCTCTGTAGACCTCTGTTTGATGTCGTTTTCGTTGCGTACTACTCTGTTTTGGAGACTGAAGATCTGTGTCTGCTGGCAAGACATCACTCCTGCCAAAGATGGACCTGCTAAAAATAGAACTACTTGTTACACCCCAATTGTATAGCTACTACTGCATAGGAAGTGCATTGTAATGTTTGAATCTTTTAGATGAATAAAACATATTGTTCTTGTGATCAATTGAATGTGTCCTAATTAAACTGATTGTCTCATTTGTCTGATACTTCTATTGATGTAATTCTTGAATGAATGTAGCATATAAGTTATGGAATAATGTTATTCTAACTTTTTATGATGTTTTATGTATACTGCCTTGTTTTGAGCATATGACTCCCGTTGTTGTGTCATGATGTGCAGGAAACAAGTTCATTCCTCTAGGCAGAGGAGAGATATCACTCGGGGAGGAGCTTGGTCGGGTAAACAGTAATGAGTACCAATTGAGCATACACACACATACTATAGACTGAGTAAGCTAAGTCAGTTTGTTGAGTTAAGGGTAAGTCATCCATAGGCTTGTTTATTAACATTAGGAGTCGTATCTACTTCTGAATGCATGAATAAGTGATGCTTTCCAATGTAACTGTATGTGGGATAATGTTACTGGTTAGGAGGTGGGCATGTATATATATATGCAGTATGTACACGTATCCATAAGTATATTCTTGTCGATACAAACGTATGAGAGTAGATGGAAATGCCATACGTGTGCATCGATATAAATACACTTATGAATACGTATACATAGAGGAAAGTATACAAACAAATATACATGTATACATACCCACAACCAACCTGTTATATATACATGAATATGGATAAATATTATGTTGACGTTACCTCAGAATCTACATATACACATATATATACATATACATAGCTACGTATAATGAAAGTATGCTGACTGGCTTGCAGTATACGTACTTTGTAATTTAATATGTATATGTAAATTCATGTATATATGTAAAGGTAAATATAATTATATATTTATTATTATATCAAATATATATATAATATAGTTTTCACAATATATATATATATATGTATATGAGATTATTTAAATTATTAAATTTAAATAAATATACATAGATATATATTATGTAAATTAAAACTATACTATATATATTTTAATATAATAAAATAAATATATAAATATATATTATTAAATGGAATGGAAATCGAATAAAGTTTAAATAACACTTTATTTTAATATCATTAAGTGTAGAAATGAAATCAAAGATTGGAAATATGAGAACTTTATTTCTCAAAAATAAATATTTCCTTCAAAAGTCGAACAACTCTTTGAATATTATAAAGTTTAAAGTGGAAATCGAAATTTAAAAAAAATAGATGTTATTTTATGAACTTTGGAAATTGATTTACTTCATATTATGCCTTTTAAATAAATCGAATATTATTGGCAAACCACGCCATGCTTAAAATATTTCTTTTGAACTATATGGAAACTATGAAAAGGAAAATAAAAGGGAAATGAAGATTTCCTGTGAAATTGAAGCGCACCTGTAGAAGCGCACAACCAGACCAGCAATGAGGAAATCCTTGAAAGATGTCGATTGCAGCCTGAGAAAAGGGAAGTGTGGACGCCATAAAACAAGAGATTTTTTCTCTGCATTTACCATCATTTATCCTTACTTGTTGAATTGCGCCATTACCTGTAGTTGTCACATTTTGGTAATTTATCTTGTGCAAGTTGAATCATTCATCATTTGCTGTCACATAAATGAGGTCGAATCTTCTCTTAGGTTGCCACATTTCTTGTTTGAATCATTGAAAACTCTGCTAGCAGCACAGACGCCTTTAAAAGGGGGAATTGGTTGAAGTTGGAAGCGTATATAAGAGCCACCCAGCTCATTCTATTGCACACGAATTTGGAATTCGAGTTTGCTCTTTTTCAAAATATTTCTTAGCATTTCTGAGTGTTCATCATTAGCTGTGAGTGAGTTTTACTTTTGCTGTGAGAGTCTTCACCATTTCTGAGAATATTAGTAAGGGACTGGGATTATCTTTAGTTGTGTTAAGAGTTCATCATCAGAGATATAGGAGGCTGGAGGTCTTTTGGCTGGAGGCTGAAAGTGCAGTATTTTCACTCTAGTTCAGTAATAGTGGAAAGCTTTTACCAGGCATGCTTATCTCTTCATACTCTTGAATCCAATTCTTAAAACAATTCTGCTATTCTTCTTTTATACTAGGAGAGTTTCTAAGTAAAGTCTGATTTCATATCATCTGAATGTACAAATATAGGATATGGTGATAGTTCTATTCATTATACTTTGGAACAAATTTTTGAAAGAATGAATTTAATGATGCATAGTTTAGGAATTGTTGTTGGTTCTTTAAACAAGAAGTAATTTGTGATATAGGAAGGATATTGCATGTTTACTACAATTAGCTCTTGCTTACATTAGTGTACGAATTACACTAGGATTCATAGACGCATTAAGGAGTAAATTGCTTTATTTGTATTGACTCCATATAAGGAGTGTATGATTCAAGCAGCTATTAAATACTAGGAAAAAAATTAAGGGGGTTTAATAAGATACCGATCACAACAAGTTGTAGATTAACTTAGTTAAGTTAATGAAGCTCCTAGGATGAAGATGTCCAGCATAAGGGAGTTAGTTGTGATTACTTGTTAAGCTGTCCTCCTTTCTAGTAATTAGCCTGAAGTAGGATGTCTAGGGTACGGACTACCCTGAATAGACCAACCTACGCGTAGAGTAAGGAAGCCTCAAGTCAAACTGACCCTGGCTAGTGCATGTGATAGATGACCTACGTTCTTTATTGAATGTAAACACTTTGGCCAAAGTAGCGTTAGGAACAACTTAAACTTAGTTGTGGTACTACACTATCAGTTCACCGTGATCCTGAAATACATACTAGTTCAAGAGTTGCCGTATGCACAAAACCTAGATATGTAGGAACACAACACTATGCCCAGTTGGTAATCGTTAAAGGATACCCCACCAATCTCTTCTTTGAAGGGAGGGTCGTTCATTGTAAAATGATCGTGTGGGGGACTGCATTATAAGTCCGTGGTTGGCAGAAAACCACCCAAGTGATGTTTCTCTTCAACAATCGGCTGATGATCAAAGATTTGACAGGATGGACTCCTGGACCTTCTTACTTCTATTTGTGCCAAAAGCTTACGAGCTATGTATGTATCTTATTCTTCTTTACTTTGTAGTTTCTTTTGGAAAGAAATAGTTAAAGTTGCAAAATGATATATCATGTTTATGAAATTGAAAAGAATTTTTTTATTGGAAAGGCATTGTTTTTACTTATTGTGGTTAAATTCAAAAGTTTTAAATTTGACGTACAGGTTTGGTAGTTACATTGCTAAAAATAGTAAGTTCTCGGAATTCATTCAAATTTTGCATGCAAGCCCTTTGAAAGGGTTTAAACTCAGTGATGTGATCAAAATTTCCAAAACCTTAGGGAAAAGCCCTAAACTAGGGCACCTGCTAAAAATAGTGAGTTCTCAGAATTGGCTCAAATTTTGCAGATAAGCACTTTAAAGGGTCTCGAATCTAACGTAATAGTCAAATTTTCAAAAGCCCTGAGAGAAAGGTCCCAAAATGAGCACTTACTAAAAATAGTAAGTTGTCAGAATTCAATGAAATTTTAATGGTAACCTGCCTGAAGCCTCCTGATTGCAGTGCCAAGCTCAGATTTCAATTTGCTCACTTAATTTGACCTCAAACTAGCTTGAAGAATGAAAACCCTAATCTGTGAAAATGCACTCCAGACTCGGCCAAAATTCCAAATTGGGCCAAAAGATGGGTACATCCCCGGAAAGATAGAAGGAACAAAGAGAGACAACCACAAAACCACTCAAAACCCAAGCCAAAAGACCCGAAAGGGGCAAAAATTAGGGTGTCCCCATTTTGAATGGGATGATGTGTGAAAAGGTCACAACAATCTCCAATCTCAAAGTCTCGCTGACGAGCCTTCTTGTCAAAGATCCTCTTCACTCTCTCTTGATGCTGAGTGATTCTGTCGACGACCTCCACCCATTCTTCCTCTAGCTTTATCAGGTACAAAATCTGCTTCTCAATAGGATCTTTAAATTCTTCATCCTCCGTTGCAGATGCCATTTGTAAAACAAACAGCTCCAGTGTGATGGGTAGCACTGCTTCTGTACCATACAAAAGAGTAAAAGGCGAGGTGTTGATGGCTCTTTTGGGAGTGATTCTATCAACGCAAAGAGCATCATATAACTTTTGGTGCCAAGCCCACTGATTTGAGTCAACCAACTTACACACAATTGTGACTATGTTTTTGTTTGAAGACTTGGCTTGTCCATTACCTTGAGGGTAATAATCTGATGCGTGTGACAACATGATGCCATGATCAAAATGAAAATCCAGTAGTTCCTCTAACGAGAAACAAGTTGCATTATCAGTCACAATTTTGCGAGGTACCTCAAAGGGAAAAATGATGTTTTCTTTCAAAAAGCCGTAAACGACTTATGAGGTAGCCCACTTAGTAGGAATTGCCTCAACCCATTTTGTAAAATAATCTATTGCTGTAAGGACATAGACATGCCCCTTGCTAG
>VDFB02114231.1:0-47885 GCA_007258455.2 Sequoia sempervirens
TTAATAACATTTTAGGATTTTCCCTTGATTACATTGGTGAATCTGACATATTTTAACACATTTTGAGAAATCTTGGAGTTGGATCTTTTTATTGCAGGTTTTGTTAGCTTTTTGTTGCAGGTTTGGCATCATTTTTGGACAAAACCCTAGTTTCCAAGGATTCGACCATATCTTTCACACGGCTCCGTATTTTCTCACAATTTTTTTTCTGTAGGTCGAGGACACTATCAAGAGCTCTCATTCCAAAACTCAGATTTTTTGGATCTGTTTTTCATTTTTTATAATTATTTTTCTGTTTTTAATAAAAAATTAATTTCGGGAGTAAATAATCGAATTTTTCAGATATGTTTACATTTCTGGAAATCTCTTTTAATTTTAATAGGGGTCTACTCTTTAGTTTTTAAATTTTGATGTGCAATTATGAGTCAAAAAAATAGATTTTTTGAAATTAGGGTTTAAAACAAATTTGCTTAGATCTCACTCACGGTTGCAGATCTACTCATAAAATTTTTTTTGCAGATTTGGAATAACATCACACGGATACAGTAAAAAAATCAGAATTTTTGGAGCTATTTTGTATTTATTATAATTTTTTTTATGATTTTCAATAGAAAATTAATATTGGGCGCACAATAGGGAATTTTTCTGACTTCTTTACATTTCTGGAAAGGTCTCTGAAAAATAATATCAGTCTCTTCTTTGATTTTGTATTTTTCAGATCAATAATGTCTTCAAATAATCAAATCTAATTCAGCTATGTGAAAAATATGTATCTGAAATTGCAATTTTCTAATGAGTTTATTTTTTTTCATGGCTGCATTATGATATTATTTCTTTTGATTTTGTAGGGTGATCATAAGGAGGTTTAGTGGCAGAAATATCATTCATACACAACAAATTGGAAAGCGAATAATCAGGTGCACATATCCCATCTTCCATTTCTTGATCTTGTTTGTCACACATTTCAATTTGGGGCATAAAATTAATCCTTGTTTGCAAACACATTTGGATTTGGGCTCTTAAAAATGAATTTTGTCTTCAATCACATATCCAAATTGGGTCTAAAATTAACCATTGTCTTCCTACACATTTGAATTGGGGTTAAAAAGAACATGTGCTTCTATTGTTTGCATACAAACATTTCATTTCTAAGGGAAATTAATCGTTGTGAGTGTGAATCAAGTGCATGTGTGATCACAAACACCTCACTTGATTTGCTTTTGTCAAACCCTTCATAGGAGGCCTGCTAGGGGATTTCATCACCCCTAGGGACGACCTCAATCGAAGTGTGAATCGAAAGACACGCTTGTTTGAAAGTTAAAATCTTGTCACTCTTGGCTAAGCCCCAAATAACTTTATACCTTTGGGAAGTGAAAGTGAAGGGTGGGTTACCCCTTTCTCTCGGCTGTGTGGCAGGATTTTTCTTTCAAATTCTTCCTTAGTCAACCTTGTGCAATCTAGCTAGAGACCTAATTGGCCATACCCCACTTGACTAGTCATAGGGCTTGTTGTTGTGTATTCAAGTGCTTGATTAATCATAACATTTTATCTTGGAAGACAAACTTATCATTGTGCTTGGTGTGTGTGTTTATGCATTTACATGTAAAATCTTGCGTTTGATATTGCCCAAGTCAAACTTCCAATAAACACTTGCCACATTGTCCAAGTCATCTAATCTTGTTATTCCACATCATATCCTAATCATAGTCATTTCTTTCATCCAATCAACATCATTTTGCACCATGACAACATTTGAAGACATAGCACTAGAGCTTATTCACATGCTTCATAAAGCTCAAACAAATCAAACACCTTTAGACCAACAAATCATTCAAAGCACCCATAACGTTATCCAAAAACTTCAAACCAACCAATCACCACAAATGCAACAACTCATAGCACAAATCCAATACCTCATGGCCAATTGTCACGTTCAACAAGCGCATTATCAAGTCCAATCACCACATCAACACATTTCACATCAACCTAATGTGTCACCTATATCATCATATCAACCTCATCCATCCACATATCAAGTTTCCCCTTCGTCAACCTATCACAACTCTTCTAATTTCAACTCTTATCCACATCAATCAACATTTCAACAGTCATTATCCTATTCAACCCCTCAATCATCATTACAACAACAAATCATATCACAAGTCCAAACACCATTTCAACCTCAACACATTCAACCCCAATCCTATCTGTCACCTTCATCATCATGCCAACCTAACACATCTATCTATTATGACAATGCCACATCAACATGTCCACCCATATCACAACAAGAATATAGGATCCCAAGTCCACCTGGGCAACAACATCAAGAGCCTTTAAGTCTTAATGCCACCTTTGACAAGGGGAACACCAATCTAGTCCATGCACCCTTACCACCATCCAATCAAATGAATATCCCTAATCCACCATGTCCTAGTCCTAATCCATTGGCCACTCCATCTTCTAACCCATCAAACTCTTCATTACCCCCACCATCATCTAATCCTCCATCAAATCAATCCCTTACATTTAGATATTTAAAGCATAAATTGATGGCATTATCTAAATCCACCAATCCACCTACAAAGGATGTGACCCAAAGGCTACAAGAAAGGAATCAATTGCCACCATGTCATTCAACACATATACTTGAACATACAAAAGAGTCCTCAAGCGTCATGCCAAGTCCTTCAAGTCAACCATGTCATCCACAACCCCTTGAGCCAAGTCAAGAGTCTCCCCTCATAAGTCCAAGTCACCCTCTTTCATGCTCCTATGTTGTTGACCATCAAGAACATGTCAAGTCTCTCCAAGATTCATCCCCTTGCACCTCCATTCAAGCAACCCAAGAGGCATGTCAAGAGCCTACTCCTAAGCATGTGGAAACATCAAGCCCTAGTCCTAATCAAGATCATATCATTTTCATCCAACCTGTCCATAATCTATATCTTTTCTATGATCAAGATGATATCCATAATGATGAAGATCCTATCGATGAGAAACTTGATCCTATACCCATCTATGAGCAAGATATTCCAATTTCACCACCACCTAGTCCTATCCATGATCCATTGACATCCACTCCCCTTGATGAGATACTTGCCTCCCAAGCTAGTATAGAAGATCAAACAAATACCTTGGATCTAAGTGAACACAATGATAATCAAGATCCTAATGATCCCCCATCATCCACTATTGACCCCATTGCAAGTCCTCCATCATATCCACTTGGTCTTTCCAATAAGGAACTTGTGTCTAGTGTTCCACCTACACCTAGTCCCATTGTCCATTACATACCCCAAGGAAACCAGTCTCAAGATGTTGGTATTTCCTCCATGAATTCTAAGTCCACTTTCCATCATAAAACCTATCATATGCCTAAAGTATATGTTGCCATTCCACCACCGTCATCCTACAAGTGTCAAAATCATGTGACCATACACCTTCCTCCATCCAATTTACCACCATTACTTCTAACTCCTAATCTCCCTCCATCTGCTTTGCCACCATTACTTCCAACACCTAATATTCCAATCATTCATAAATACCCTAAATATCCTAGTCATGACCAACAAATGCACACATTGTGTAAACATAAAGCTTCCACTCAATCCATCCACCCCATGAGATTCAAAAATAAAAATTTAGATGCCTCTATTTATAAAGTCAAAAATTCTAATGGTCCTAATGCCTTAGCATACAATTGCAAAAAGTCAAAGCCAAGTGCATCCAAAAAGTTATATAAGCCCATGCCTCCAAAAGAAAAGTCTAAAAACAAAATGGTTTGGGTACCTAAGCAAAAAGAAATCACGTCAAATGAGGCATCTACGTCACAAAAATCCCAACCATCCACTTCCATCCAAAATACACATTGCATTCAAAAATTACAAAAATCCCACAAGACAAATAAAAGCCATAAAAATACTAAGTCTATGTGGGTACCTAAAGCACTTCATCACCCATCTCCTAAGCAAACCTCTCCATTGCTTTCTACACCTCGTCCACATCAAAAGCTTCAACGTTTATCACAATGTGTGCAACCATTGGTCATGGTTCCCTTCCATTTCACAACAAGCCCTTATACCTCCATCTCATCACCCCCATCCACTATCCTACATATCTTCCCCACCACCTTCCTATGGTCCATGCTTTTGGCTAAGCCTCCCCATTCATCTTTTGCATAATTCCCATATAAGTCATATATCTTCCCTACATAATCCTCCATAATACACATCATAATCCATCATCTACCTACTCTATCTCCATTTCATGTCATCCCTTACCAACATCTATGAGCATAATGACATTTGACATGGTCCATGCAATGATATCCATTTCTAGTGGGACTATCACCTTTCATGCAACTAGACACTTGAGTCCCTCCTATCCAAAAGTCAAAAAGTCAAAAAAGAAAAAGAAAAAAAAGTAAAGAGAAATCCCTTCATCCAATGGTGAAAACCTGGTAAACAGGTGCCTTGGATAAGTACCATGATGAAAACCTGGCAAACAGGCATCATGTGTGGTTTGATCTTCTATGTCACTTACACTTGGGGGCACAATGTCTTATCTATCCAACCTATCATTTTTATGTCATATTATTTCCATCCTACCTACCATCTTTAGCTATCATACCTACCTATCATATTGGGTCCACTTATCCACTCTTCTCCTTTTGATCTTGATGAAGATATAGGGGCAAAGTGTTGAAACATATTTTTTGGGTATCTCTTGACATACCTCATCCTATCTAAACCAATCATATCATTATCCTATTGTCATCAGCTTTGTCACGAAAAATCCTAAGTCTTGTACCTAGAATGGGGCATGTCATTCCTATGCGACATAGTCTTTGGAGATCACATCCTGGCTCTCTTATGCATACATCCATTTCATCCATTAATCTCATTTATCTCCTTGCACCTAGACTTGGTTTTCCCCTTGTCATTGGTATATAGCACAAAAGGCTACCCAAATTTTCATCCATTGACACCTCAAAAGATGTCAAAATCCAAAGAAATCATAAAATGACAAAAGACCAAAAACATCATAAAATGTCCTAAAAAAAAAAAAAAAGAAGGCAAATGCATCGCAAAACTGCAATTGCGTCTCAAAAACACAACTGCGTCGTTCAAAAAATCAAATGTGTTGTACCAAGTCAATTGCGTCGCTGGATTACACTTGCGTCGCGAATTTAGGCGTTTGCGTCGCCACATTGCGAATGCGGCGTGGCATTTCATTTGCGTCATTCAAACAGTCAGTTGCGTCTCGACATTGCGATTGCGGCATTTGAGATGTCAAATGCGATTTGATTAAGCACTTGCGTCGCACCAAATATCGAATGCGGCGCAAACCGCCGGCGCGGGTTGTTTGTTCGGTGCAGTTGCGTCGCGACGCATCAAATGCGGCGAACGCGAAGTCAGTTGCGGCTTACGCGAACGCATATGCGTCGCGGCGCATTCGTTCACTACCCTAGAAAGCATAAAAAAACACGTAAATCGAGAAAATGACAAAGCAAGTTTAGGGTACATATCGCTGGTCCTGAGCCCTCTGGCCGTCTGAAGGTCCTCACGATCTCTCCGCGGTGCTCTGTCACTGGAATAACCATCGTAGCTGCTGCGTCTTTCGCTCTAAGCTCTCAGGATTTACAAGGTGAATAGTAAAAGTGAATTGACTTTTACCCCTTTGACCACCTATTTATAGGGTGAAAATGACATTTTTTTTAACCACAGTCAGTACTGGAGGCTCATTTCCGCACCTTTGACCTCCCCGTAAGTTGATTTAAACATGTCAGAATCTGAAACCGACTGCGCCGTTGTTTTTCTAGCCATCAAATTGATTTATTGGGACCTTTTGCAAATTTTTCTGGCGCCGACCCACAATTTGAAAATTTCCCAAGGGGGCAGGAATATTCCATACCTTCGCTGGGGCATATTCTTGACGTATTTTCTTTGTCACAATACGACAAGCGACATTATGACAAAGAGGGGCAAAATGTAGACACCTAAAAATGACCTAGGCCTGGAAGCTTCATTTTTACCACCTTCGTCCTAGCATAATTAAGTTATCTAATTATGTCCTTGGTCCACATTCGACTATTGATTAAATAATTCATAATTATTTAATTAATTCATGTCATTTGTTCCTCCTTGATTATTAAATAAATAAATATTATTTATTTATCTAATACGTCATTAATTACCTAAAGTCTTCCTTTAATTAAATAAATTTCTTAATTTATTTAATTCCCCTTTTGTCATTTATTCCTCTTGATTATTAAATAAATAAATTTTATTTATTTAATTACGTCACTAAGCAAGTCCCCTTCTTTTAAAAATTAAATAGATTCTAATTTATTTGATTTTTGTCCATTTTCTACTATAATTAAATAATTATTTTAATTATTTAATTATTCATTAACCTCTTCTCTCATTAAATTAAATAAAGTTAATTTATTTAATTTGGCCAATTCTCTTGAGTTTTGAATTAAATCATTATTTAATTCAAAATGATTCCTTTGTCACATTCCTCTATAATTAAATAATATCTTTATTATTTAATTATTTACTGGTCACCTGGAGTAAATAAATTTTATTATTTAATTTCTCCAGCAACCTCTTTGTCCGTGCCAGCCTTATCTTCCAATTTAATTCTTGACTTTTGACTTCTCATTTAATTTCGACCCTTGATTGAATTATCTTATAATTCAATCTTGGCCCTTCATCCTTATCATTTGCCCTAATTTTGACCTAACCCTAATGCACAAGCAACATTCAATCTTGATCTTTGATTCTAGGGTTTTTGTCATCTTCTCATCCTGGCCACACATTCAAAATTGCAGTTTTTATAAAATGGCAATTTTGTTCTCATTTGTCCTCTCTCTGGCTCTCTCTCAGCTCCCTTGACTTCTTGCACTCTTAGTCTCTCATGTTTAGGTTTCAATTTATGCTACTAATCTTACAGTCATAGTCACTTACAGTCATAGGCATTTTAGTCCATTGTAGGGTTATTTTATTTTCTGCAAATCCTTCAACACTTGCATAGGGCTTAGTCATTTTGTCATAGTTGCTCATACAAATCTGAGGGCATCTTTTATTTATCTGCAAGCTAGGAGGTGTAACAAAGGTTAATCATGGAAGGTGGAGACTTAGGGTAACTTCATCCCTTTTGTCTTCACATTACTTCCTTTGTACTTTGTTACTTCATAGGAATTTTATTGTTATTGTGCTAACCCCACTTAATAATAATTTTAGGATTTTCCCTTGATTCACGGTTAATACTTTCTCTTGGTGTGATCAATGATAGAGATCATGTCTTAAAGATCTAACGGATTCCCCACTAGCCTGCTATATTTGTGGTGGGTCCCCATTCAACCCCATAGGCTAGTGGGAAACGGTGAAGATGGTGGGACGAGAGAATGCGGAACTGAAAAAGAAAGATGATGACATGGAGATAGGTGGCACAAAATAATTGAATGATTCATCAACTCACATCATCATTTTGAGTTGAACAATGTTGATAGAGGTGATAGGTGGCAATATCCCGCTAGCCCATTGAGTTTCAATGGTCCTGTGGTCAGAGCTCATGGGGTAGGAAGAAAGCGATGTATGTCTTTGGGGTACCTAGTGTATTTGGTAGTTGTGAAGGAAATCAATGACATGTTTTAAAAGGATTCATCATCCAACTATCAAGATTTAAGGGTGTCGTGATAAATGGTGATCACAGGATGATGGTGCGAAGTGAGGAGATTGACAGTGCAAATTTAATTGTGAAGAAATACAACAATCAGGTTTATGTTAATAGGGTTTTTCAACTAGAAACCCACTCTACTTAAATTCAATTGGCTTAACTACACCAACAACCAATATGATTATAGTTTTGATTTGAAAAATGGTGGCATAAATCATGATAGAGATTGAGGTCAAAATTAGATCAAATAAATAGGGAATAAATTAAATGCATACATGATTCCAAGGTTTGGAAAAGAGGCATTTTGGGAAAATTCTCTGTAATATAATTGAATGTTGTACAACTCAATGTAGAGGTATGGCATTGAGGAAGATATTATAAAACCCTAATTGAAGATCTATACATGGGAGAGAATCTTGAGGCAATCATCGATGGTCAGATAACACAAAAAAAGATTAGAATGTTGTTTAAGTGTGGTAGCTAAAGATTGAGTATACAGGAGAAGAGTGTGTGCATTGTATAGAGATAATCATGAGATCTTGAGGAAAATAGATAATGAACTAATTAAGAAGAAGAAAATTAGAGCAGAAGAAGAGGGGTGCAGAACATTATATAGTTACAAATAAGTTGCAACATAGAATTGTAATCAAATTTTAATACTTTGAATTATAAATCTGATTGGTGGGTGTCATTAGATATCTCGATAGGTGCTTAGATTAGAGAGTGGGTGATTCCTTGGAGTGGGTGCTCCTAAAACTAGGGGATTGGTGTCTCCTTAGGGTTGGTTCCCTTAAAGCATTGTAACTAAATATTGAATTTTAAGCTTGGATTAGGACAGTAGCTCCTAGCAGCATTTATCACCATGGTTTTTCCCATCTTGGATTTTCCATGTACATCTTTTTTTATTTGATGCATGTGTGTGTGAATGTTAATGGGTGATCCCACAATACTGGTTTACAATTTCTAGGAGATCCCAATTTTTGCTGAAATCAAATATTTTTAGAAAATATAATGATTTAAGCCTTGAAAAGATCCATTTAAAGGATTCCAATTGAAGAGGGTTTGATCAAACCACCTTAGATCAAACCCCCTTAGATAGAATCCTGCTAGTTTTAAACCATACCTATAATAGAGTCTCCTTTACACCTATCAAAATGTTGATAAAAAACCACTTTTGATTTACCTTTTAGAGGACCAAATTAATTCATTTAAATTTTTTTTTTGTAAGTATGCAATCCTTATTATAAGCTTACCAAAAAGTATAATTTTAAATAAATTTAATTTTACTATTATATTTATTTTTTATTTCATATGTGAATGTAGGTTTTTCATCAAAAATCAAGCTCTATATTTTGCACATGTGGAAAAATAGTAGATTATCAAAAATAGTTTAAAATATCGATTGCACTAGATACTTAAGTCCTTGATCCAACAAAGAAAGAAAAATTGAATATTGATACATACAAAAAATTATGTTGTATACATTACGCCTATGTTTGAATTGTAATTGGTTTCACTTCAAAACAATTAAGGAAAAACATTCAATAAAACACTATGAACCCAAATGAAAGTGCTGGATATCATAGTTACTAATCTAAATTTGAAAAAATTAAAACTTTATCCTTCATGGAAAAAAAATTATGTTGTATACAGTGAGCATCACTCCTTAAAATAGTGTTTACTGAAAAAACTAGTTTTCGAAGGAGATGGAAAAAGAAGTACAATCTGATTTTAAATTTTTTGAAAAAAAAATATTTAGAATCTAGAGACAAAATGTCACAAATCACTAGTTCGCATCATCTTCAAATTCCTCACAGTTTACCCGTTATAGGTGCCGAAAAGTAAAGATTTAGTTAGAAAACAATCATTTCACTGTCCAATTTGGCCAAAAATTGTAAACCAATATTGTGGGATCACCCTCATGTTTTGCATGTTAAGTCTCAATTTGCACATAAAGGGTTTAAAGAATCAGTCTACACAAAGTGTTTAAGGATTAAAGTTTTAAGATCTATTGATTCACCCTCCCTCTCACTAGATTGTTGTGTTCCAACAATAATTAAACACACTGACCTTCAACACCTTATTCGTTTTGCTCTTTTCTTTTTTCTTTGTTCACTTCATTATGCTAAGGCATAAATCTTATTTGCATATTCTAATGCCTGGCCTAAAGCATTGTTGGAAAAATAAGGACAAACAACTAAGATGGGGGGTGAATCAATTGTCACAAAATAATAAAATTTTCAAACTTTACTTAACTTAATCTCAGATCTAATGAATAAGCAATTAACCATAAACAATTAACAAATCAGAGAGAAAAAGAACACCAAGATTTTTACGTGGAAACCCTGTTAGGGGAAAAACAACTGTGGATTTTAGTCCACAAGATTATACCCTATTAAACGTATAATGAAATCAATAAAGGGGAATGCACATGCATTCAGACACACTATCTAGAGCTCACTGCTCAATTACAGAAGGGGTTCACTACCCTACAATATAGAATAGAATTAAAATCCAAAGGGTATAACTCAAAAATTAGATTCTGCACAAGCCTGATTACAGTTCCAATTAAGCATGAAAAACTCCTCTTTTCACTCAAACTACTTCACACTTCACTTGATCTTCTTCACACTCTTCTCTACAATCAAATGATATTCACACATACACACATAGGAGTACACCCAACACATGAAGCACACTTTACACTGATGAAGCAATCACTCTGATCTACATGAGATTTTATCAACAACTTAGTCGGTCGGGAAAATAAAGCATATTTGCAATGTCGGCCCAAATTTACAAATAATTTTTTAGTGCGAATCCACCAAGGTTAGCCACAACATAGTGGAGACCCAAATTAATATCTCCAACACAAAAAAGACTTCAATTAATTTCACCTCGAAGACCCACAACATGCTACCATCATCATGTCGGCCAGGAACATGAAAAACTGAACATGCGCAAGAAAATATCTTTGACCACGAGCACAACGATTAATGTGGACGTACTACAAAGATAGAGCACAATCTAGAGACATTCAAAAACATCAAGAAACAACAGAGAAACATCTGTAGCAACTGATATTTCAAGAATCACACAAACTTCACTCAAGAACACTGACAGAGACCACAAAAACATTGTTAGACCACAACATGATCAAATCTATATGCGGACCTCTGAAAGTTCTTGTAGATGATCTAGATACTCCCAAAAATAAACCTGCCTTCAAATGCTAATAGTCCATAGCAGCTGAACTTCAACGTAAAGAACAAGATTCCTTCATGACCTACACAGTTCCACAAGGAACCTAGAACACTTTCTATGACAATTTTCACAATATCCTCAACATATACAACCTTCTATACACCAAATGCTAATAGTTTTGACATCAATGACAACCACAAATCAACAACACATCCACAACATCCAACAATCTCCCCCTTTGGCATTGATGGCAACACATGATGTGGAAAATACCATCAACCCAACATACTTGCTTTCCCTTTGGTTCTAACTCTTCTCCTCAATTTCTCTTCGACCCTTAAAAGGATTTTTCATATTGTACTTCTTCCCTTTGACATAAATGGAAAAATTGACCATGACCTTTCCATATGTGCTCTGAACCACATATCTGCACATCTGACTACTCCCCAGTAGTAGCCACAAAAACATCAATCTAGATCATAATATAGCAATGTAGCTCATAGATTGATTCAAGTGAATGCATATTTTAGTTTTTATTAGGAGGGTAATTACCCCTAGCATTCCTCTGAGATACTCAAAAGTATCCTTCGGCAGTGGCTTAGTAAATATTTTGCAATATGTTCTTTGGTAGGCACATACTCCAATCTACTTCTTTCTCATTCACTTTCTCCCTCAAGAAATGAAACTTGATTGATATATGTTTAGTCTTAGAGTGAAACACTAGATTCTTTGAGATATTTATTGCACTTGAATTGTCATAGTATATGGCAATAGGCTCTTCATATATCACCACGATATCTTTCAGCATTTGTTTCATCATTATTACTTCAATATAAATATTTGTAGCAACAATATATTCCGCTTGTTGATAGATAGAAATGGAATTTTTGCTTCTTGCTCAGCTAGGGTGCCAGCTTCTTCCCTAGGAAAGAAAGCACCATTACTAGTACTTTTCATCTCATCCATTCCCAGCCTAATCCCATCAATATATGCACTCAAAGTGAGATCATCATCCTTTGGATACCAAAGTCCAAAGTCAACTGTTCCTTTCATATATCTGAAGATTCTCTTGACAACAATCACATGTGATTCTTTTGGATTAGCTTGAAATCTAGCAACCATACATACAACATTCATAATATCTAGTCTGGGTGGGTTAAATAAAACAATCCAACTATCATTGGCCCACTATATCTAGTTTGATTCACCTTAGGAGAATCATCATTCTGTGTTAGCTTACATCCGGTCACTGTGGGAGTACCAACATGCTTTGAATCTTCCATCCAAAATTTCTTTAGTAGCTCTCTCACATATTTTGGATTGAGATATGAAAATTCCCTTGTCTAACTAGGTCACTTGCAATCCTAGAAAGAACTTCATTTCTCCAATCATATTCATCTCAAATTCATTCTTCATCTCATCAGCAAACTTCATACAGTGGTTGTCATCTCCTCAAAAATGATGTCATCAACAAAGACTTCTATAATCAATTCTTTATCATGATCCAATTTGAAATATAGGTTGCTATCAGTAGTACATTTAGTGAATCCAAGCTTCAGTAAATATTTGTCCAATCTAGCATACCAAGCTCTAGGACCTTGCTTAAGTCCATAGAGATTTCTTGGTGAAAACCATATATTCCTTGTTATTTAGCTGAAATCCATTTGGTTGTTCAATGTAAACTTCCTCTTCTAGTTCTCCATTTAGAAATGATGACTTCACATCCTTTTGATAGACTTTATAGTTTTTGTATGCAGTATAAGCAAGAAATAATCTAACAGCTTCAATTTTGGTAATATGGGAAAAAATTTCTTCAAAATCAACAGCTTCCATCTGAGAATACCCTTTACATGCTACTCTTGCTTTATTCTGAACCACTTCACCTTGTTCATTCAACTTGTTCTGAAACACCCATTTAGTACCAATCACATTTTTTTTCTTTGGAGTGCGGGAACCCGATATCCACATCATTCTTTTCAATTTATGTTATCTTCCTTCATGCTTCCATCCACTATTCATCGTGACTTTGAAGTGACATTTATTAGAGTTCAATTTGGAAATCGAGGAAATATATGCACCGTCATGCTTCTAGTTTGCACACCTTTATTCTTGTCTCCTATAATTTGATTTTTAGAATGATTTAGCTTTACATACCTTGGAGTTTTAGGATTTTCTTGAACTTTGGATTCTTCTACTCTCTCTTCTATACTTGCACTTTTTCTTCTTGATTCACTAGAACAACTGGAACATATGGAACATATGGCACAATTTGAAGTTGATTATGTGTCTGAACATTTTTCCCTATGTTTGTATTTTCTTCATCTAAATCATATCCACAATATTTGGATGATTTAGTAGAATCCTCATCAACTCTGACATTTGCACTCTCAACCATCTTTCTCAGTCTTCTGTTATAGCATCGGTAGGCCTTTCTTTTAGTTGAGTAACCTAAAAATATTCCTTCATCGCTTCTTGCATCAAACTTGCCTATATCATAATCCCTCTTAATATAACATTTACTTCCAAAGATCTTGAAATATTTAACAATAGGCTTGTAACCAAACCATAGCTCAAAAGGGGTCTTACCAAAGTTACCATTAACATTTATCTAATTTAAAGTGTACATAGCAGTGCTTACAACTTCACTCCAATAGATCTAGGGCACATTTCCTTTTATCATCATTGTTCCAGCAGTATCAAAAATTGTTCTATTCTTTCTTTCTGCAACTTTATTCTGTTGAGTGGTTCGGGGAGTAGATAACTATCTTTTTATTCTATGTTCTTCACAAAAAGAATTGAACTCTTTAGAAGTGAACTCTCCACCTCTGTCAAATCTTAGACACTTGATTTTCAGACCTTTCTCATTCTCCGCCATAGCCTTCAAACTTTTGAACTTTTCTAGTACTTCACATTTTTCTCTTAGGAAGGGAACCCATATCATTCTAGAGTAATCATCAATAATCAACATAAAGTACATTTCTCCATGAATACTTCTAACTATACAGGGACCATAGAGGTCAATATGTAAGAGGTCATTGGGTAGATCTCTGCGCTTGAGGTGGAACTTACCTTGACAATGTTATCAAAATTTAGATGACACAACCTCTATGCCACAACCAACTTTCATCTACTTGAACAATTAAACAACTCCCATTAGCAGCATTTAGGTGAAAAATATTACCTTTTGTCTATTTACCAGTAGCAATCATATTTCCAAAACTTCCACGTATCTTGCATCTTCCATCTTTGAATTGTAGATCATAGCCTTTTCCCACCATCTGTCCAACACTCAAAAGATTATGCTTCAAGCCTTAAACATAAAGAACATCATCAGTGTTATCCTTACCACCGAGACAAATAGAACCTCTACCACAAATTACACCAGCATTGTTGTCTCCAAATATTTCCAACACCACCATCATAATTCTAGAGACTTAAAATTTCTTTTATCACCCGGTCATATGATGTGAGCATCCACTATCAATAACCCACTTATCCTTTCTTCAACTTCGGTACAATAGCTTTATCATATTTAGCAGATTCAATAGCCACAAGACTATTTTCAACGGTAGCAATGAAAACCCATTCATCTTCATTTCCATTATCTTTATTAGACTCATCATCAGTCACTCCTTCTTTAGCAAAGTAACATTTCTTTTGGAATCTAGACTTGTTAGGCTTAGATCTAGGAACTCTTTCAGGACATCTTGATGTAAAATGACCTATTTTACTACATGAAAAAAATTTAATAGGTAACACTCCTTCATACTCACCTTTTCCTTTGCCTTCTTTCTTTACAATTAGTGCTTCCAATTCTTCTACTTCTCTTTCTTTATCTTCAAGTTTTTTCAATTCTTCATCATACTTGGATATATTTCTACAACATTCTCCTAGACCATATCTTTGCTTGTTACTTCTGGATATAATAGCCTCGAATGCAGATTCAGTATTCAGAACAGATTCACCAAATTCACTTAATTCAAAAGCAGCAAGCTTACCAACCAGCATGTCTCTTGACATCATTGTTATTGATCTGAGCTCTTCAATGGAGTGAGCCTTCACTTTATAGGAGGGAGGCAAGGATTTGAGTATCTTAGCCACAATTTCATCCTCATCTAGAGAACCATTAACACATGTAATACCCATCACTATTTCATTTACTCTTTGCATAAAGAAGTGACATTTTCATCTTCACCCATCTTCAAATTTGTATACTTTCTTTTAAACTATGTGATTAGCCATCTTCACATGTGCATCTCCTTCATACAAATTACCAACTTTGTCCAAATCTCATGAGTTGTTTGTAGTCCTACCACATTTTACATCTTTGAATCTGTCAGACCACTCACCAAAGCTTCAATAGCCCTGATATTGTTTTTAGCATCTTTGATCTCATCAACAATGGAGGGACCATTTTGAGGAATAACATATGGATCTTTGTAATCTTCCAGTAGGCTTCTCCAATACACCTTAGGTGACATTGCATCTTGACTTTCCACAGTGAGTAGTTAGTTCCATTAAATCTTGGACTATCCTTCTTGAATGTTGCCATCTCATATCACCTCAATATTTTAGACTTCTTCGTGAGGAACTCCCGCCTCGATACCAATTGTTGGCAAACGAATGCATAACCGAGAGGGGGTGCAGGAATCAGTTGTCACGTATCGATAAAATTTTCAAACTTTTACTTAAGATTTGATGAATAAGTAATTAACCATAAACAACTAACACATCGAGAGACAAAGAACACCAAATTTTTCGGAAACCACGTTAGGAAAACCACGTGGATGTTAGTCCACAATATTATACCTGTAAAAGTTTAATGAAATCAATAAGGGAATGCACGAAGGTCAGCTACAACATGGTGGAGACCCAAATTAACAACTCCAACACAAAAAGACTTCAATTAATTCCTCCGCGAAGATCCACAACTCGCTACCACCAACATGTAGGTGAAGAACAAGAAAATTTGATCATACGCAAGAAAAATTTATGACCACGAGCACACTGATCAATGTGGACGTACCACAAAGATAGAGCATGATCTAGAAACATCTAAGAGCACCAAAAAACAATAGAGAAACATCCGCAACAACTAAGATTTCCAAATCACACAAACTTTACTCAGGAACACTGACAGAGACCACAAAAACACTGTCAAACCACAACATGATCAAATCTATACGCAGAACTCTGAAACTTCTGGTAGATGATCTAGATACACTTAGCAGAAAACCCTTTAATCCACAACAACTAAACTTCAATGTATAGAACAAGACACCTTTATGACCTACACAGTTCCACTGGGAACCTGGAACACTTTCTCTTATAATTTTCTCAATATCCTCGACATATACAACCTCTGATACACCAAATGCTAATAGTGTTGACATCAATGACAACCACATATCAACAACACATCCATAGCATCCAACAATACCTTCTTGTATCATCTTTACTTTACTCATTTGAGTATGATTTTTTTATTTTCATTTGCAAAGAGCATAACTGTATAAATGGAACAATGTTGAGTTGCAATATGAAACTTAGGAAAACTAGATATATGATGAATACGATGAACATATATACCAAATTGTTTACTTGATTGATGATTGATGGAATGGAATGATACATGAGTACTAGGATAGATTGTAACACTCTAGAATTTGATGCTAGTAGATGGTCTAAAGGGAGAGATACCCCTTTGATATGATGAGCTTTTCTTCTAAGAATGGGTGTTAGAGAGTGTAGATTTGCTTTTCCAAATCTAACTTGAGTTGCATTTTATGTAGCATGAGCTTGGCCAAGCTTTGCAGTCATTTTAATTATTATTATGGAACAAGACTATTTAATATTTATCCTCTCTTTGTTATTTCATTTATTACCTAACATGGAACTTGCATATTCTAACAATAGATAGAGATGCATGTAGTTAGGCATGCACAAATTCCACCTTGCAAACTATATCTCTTGCTAAGTGTTTTGTGCAGGGTTAGGTTTTCTTCGATGGATTGAAGAATTTTGGGGAAGCATCACTTTGTGGTTGGGTGGAAAAACACCTCAACCATGTTCTCGTCCACTAGTGGAGGCGAGATGTCAAAAAATAATCATATTGGAATCCTATTTATGTACTTGTATCATTGATGTAATAGATGTATTTGATGAAGTTGATGTAAATGATGAAATTAATGTAATTGATGTATTGACTATTCAGGTGATTGATTGCCAAGTCAACTTGTAAATTGACTATTGACATTTGGAAATGAATATATGCATTTTTATTTTTTCTAATTTATGGACATGAAATTGCTAAATAGAAATAGCTATGGGATTTATGTCATAAATGTTATATTCATAATGTCAATTTTTAATTTATTGAGGAAAGCTCAATTGGGCATGTTACATCATGGATGAAATTTACCAAAAAGAGAGAAGAAATTAGTCAAAATAAAGTTGAAAAGTATTGAAGGAAATGGGTGCCTCGCATTACTTAGAAATTAAAATCAAAGAGGAGCTTTATAAGATATTGGGTACCTCTCCAAAAAGTACATCTAATGTTTCCGTGGAGGCTTCCAAAGTCAAATCTACTCTTCCAAAAGCTAGTCCTAGCCCAAGGATATCAGGTAGAACCTCTCCTATTGTTACATTTTGTCTGCTACCTTTTGAATCCACTCAAACAACTAGTAGTAAAAGAAAAGCTACATCTCAACTCGCTTTGGAGAAAAAGGCCACTAAAGCTAGACATTCCAAGCCTAAAAGAAAGGAAAAATGAGAAAATTCAAATGAGGAAGAGTCGAATGATGTTGAGGAGATTGAAGAAGAATAAGTAATTGTTTTTTTTAGACAAAAGAGAGAAAAGTGTAATTCAAGGAAAAGAAGAAGAAATCTCAATATAGAAAAAGAAAGAAAAAGGGATTATTAAAGAAAAGAATGAGAAGGCTCCTTCAGCCACACATGACCCTCTAGACTTTGGTGCAATACTAAATGGAATTGTGGAGTATGATTTATTAAATGATATAATGATGTTGTATCTAGATGTTCCTCTAGGAGATAAAATGACAATTGAAAAGGTTATGATTGAATATATGTTGATGCAAAACATCCCCATCAAAGATATTGTTGACAAGGTTTTGTATAGCCTTGTTGATGCTTTGAGACAAAGAAGAGAAGATGCAATTAAAGTTGATGAAGATTTTAAACTACAAGCAATTGAAAAAATTGGGATCCTTGTTTCTCAAGAAGAAAAGGAAAATATTTTTTAGAGACAAGCTAAAGAGCTTTGTACCAAGAGGAGAATTGATCTTATAATGAGCTTGGATGAAGATGTACAAAGGAAGACTTAGAATGAAACTAAAGTCACCAAAAAGAAAATCATTGATAAGATGAAAAGGAATGTTGAGGTTGTTTCACAATAACCTCTAGATAATGTAAATATAGAAGATATATCTGGTCATAAAGAAATTCAAGGACCCTTCGGACAATGTGAAGTTGAAAGTATCTCAAGTGTGAAAATTGTCTCTAGAATGGAGATAGAAAAAGAAGAAGAGAAAGGGTCTAAAGAAAGACAGTCAAGATCCTTAAGGAAATGAAAATGAGTATGGATCAAACTTCTCTAGATTACACTATCCTAGAGGATATTCTTGATGTGTCTGCTCAAGACATAGATCTATCAATTTCTCAATGCAATATGACTATTGGTGATGAAAAGTAGAATGAGGATACTACTCCTCCAATAAAAATTGGTGCACAAGGCATTGAAAGTCAAAGTGAAGTTGATGTCCCTCCTTTGGAACATAATATTTCTCCTCCATAAAATTCAAGAAGTAATGTGTAGATGAATGAAGATAATCTTGAGATTGTTCAAGACACAAAAGATAAGGTTGTTGAGAAGCAAGATGCTTATGTGGGTAAAGGTCAAAGTTCATCATCTTTAGATTCACTTAAAGACATATTATCTTTACAGATGCAGTTCCAACATATGATAACACCTCAACTTCTACATATTCTTGCTCAGGAAGGTTAGGTAGATCTATCTAATATGTCTCCCCTTCACAAATTACAACTTGGTGATATTTTGTATACCTCTACAAGGAAGGAAATCTTACAAGAACATGTAAATAAAAGTGAATTAATTGATGATGTTGTAAAGATCACTTACGAGGGGTTACTATAAGTAAATATTGATGTTTCCTTGCCTTCAAAACATAAATTAAATCTTTTTATGGATTCCTTCAAGGATCATTCTGCTCACTTGGATAAAAAGGTAGAACAAGAGGCCATAAGGAAATTGAATGATAAAAGAATGGTAGAAGTATCTGACCAGTGTGCTAGTGCACATAATAAAATGCAATAAAACTTGAAAATGTTCAATGAATGTATAAATAGAGTGACTACTTTGTATCAGTTTTTCTTGAAGTGGCCAAGCTCCACCAAAAATATCAAGGATCAAAATGACTCCATTGAGTGACAAATTAGCAAATTGGATAAAGTATATGATTTATTAAAAGATATAAATGGATCAATAAGAGCTCAAATAAAAAATATTCATTTGCAATTGAAATTGCTTTAGGACCAAAGAGAGTAATTAAGGAAATAGTTTGGTCAGTTG
Organism: Sequoia sempervirens; assembly: GCA_007258455.2. NCBI lineage: Eukaryota > Viridiplantae > Streptophyta > Pinopsida > Cupressales > Cupressaceae > Sequoia > Sequoia sempervirens. Next base: position 19,499 of record VDFB02114231.1, read on the forward strand.
AGGGAAGAAGTTAGCCTAAGACTTGCTTCATTATCAAGATTGATTCTAAATGTACAAAGTGTTGATAAGAAAATGAAGACTCTAAGTAATACAAAGGAGGCTGAGGATTTGTACATGCAGTGTGAATGCCAAAATAACATTCTTTCTTTAGAAAAAGTAGACTGAGTTGCAACTTTTGTGCAACTCAAATAAATTCACAAGAAAATCCTACCTTCCAAGGAAGGTACAAAGGTATAATCAACACATTTTTGGTCTTTGTGGAGTACTGCAACATATTTTTTGGTTTTTGTTATGTACATAGCACTAGTTTTTAAGGCATCTCCATCTCAGGGGGAGTATTTGTTTTAGAATCCATATAACTAAGGGGGAGTTCATACAACTTTGGGATGTTATAAATAGAAGCTATTATTCCCTTTTCCCTTGACATCTATCAAAGGGGGAGAGAAGCGTATGTGTGCTTCCATAAATGACCAAGGGGGAGATTGTTGACAATAGGTGTTTTCATTGATGTCAACCCAATAGTGGGTGTCATTGACGTCAGATGAGTTACTAAAGAATGTACATACTTCAAAGATAGTAATTATGATATTATTTTAGTCGGTGCATGTTTGAGGAAGAATAATGTTCAATATGGTAACTAAGTTTGATGTGTTCGATGATTCACATGTCTTAATGTGCATACAATATACTTACATTGATATCATTCTACTTTGATGTACCACACTTGTAGATATGTTGCAGAAGTTTTGCTAAGGTACTCACAGGGAAAAATCTAAGAGTCGTGATATGGTGATCCACATTCTTCCATAGAGAAGTATTTTTTCTTGCATTTTTGAAGGAAATATGATTGTGTTGTAAAGGTTCCACATCCAAGAAATAAATTTATCACACCTTCTATAGTGAGAGTTGAAAGTATTAGTGTTCTGGTATGTACCATGACAAAGGAAAGTAATGATGAAAGTATGGTGGGATCCTCTCCATTCTTCTAGAAGTGAAGGTGTGATCTTGTGGTTTTTTAAATATGATTTGTAATGATAAAAGCATACTAATTAGTAGTATCAATTGATGTAGTGGTCTGCAAGTTCATTTTTTGAATGATAGTTGGCTATAGTCTATTCAGATTGCTCTGTTCCTATATATTTAGTGGGTTTCTCCTTCTGTGCTAGCATATGATGATAAGTTTCTTTAGGAGAAGGTTGGGGAGATATTTTGCATAAGTTTTAATGCTTACTTCTTGATTTGCATGATAGTTTTGGTCTCTCCTCGGGAGTGTAAAGGTGAACAAATGGATTTTTTGGTAGTAGTATCATTATTTGGGCTGACAAACTTATCTCCATCATCAGTGATTGATCCTAATTAGTTAATTCTATTTTGGAGAATGTGTTATAACATTTTTGGATCCTTTAATATCATGTAATAATCCATAATTGTTTCTCTTGTAAATATTATACAAATTGGATATGGCTAGTGAGATATCAAGCATTTCTTATAAAGATTATCTTGGAGTTGACCTAATAAAGGTTTTGAGTTTTTGCAGTGGATATATATAGAAGATCAAATTCATTTGTGAAAATTAGAGTTGGTTTTTAGTGATGAGAGTGTAGAATGCAATAAGGTGAAGTGTCTGAAATTAGTGTGAAGAGATAATTGTGCACAATAGTGACTACATATTCAACATGTGTTAGATGCTTCTTCATAGTAGTTCATAATCAATTTTTCTCTTTCTAATTTTCATGTATCCTGCTCTGAGATAGTGAATCTCATTAGGTCCTTTGTATCTTGCTCTAAGGTTGTATACCTTAGTCTACAAGTCCATAGGCAGTGAGCCTTAAACATTGTAATTCTTATTAGCAGTGAGCTACATATATTGTGAGTTTATCCTCACCTTGGTTTTTTCTTCATTGGGTTTCCATGTAGAAATCTTGTTGTCTCTTTGTGGTGCATGTGTTATCTTCTAGTTAATGTGATGTGTTATTAAACTACAAATATAAATAATTAAGTTTTAATATATGTTGATTCACCCCCCCTCTCAACACATCATTGTGTTCAACAATTCATGCACATACAAAAATTATTTAGTGATCATGTTCACTACACACACTAGATCAATGAATATTCCCCTTGTGGGTTTATCATTTATTCTACTAGTGATGTAAAAGGACCATTAGGCGCATGTAGAGAAGCATCAATATGTGTAAAACTAATATCTGGTAAGTTATTTTATTTTTGTGAGGATGAGTATCAATCATGTTAATCATATCAGGTATGTTGTCAACATCCTCTTCATTATCGTTTTCTTTGACAAGATTAGTTGAATGAGTAGGTAATGGATTGGTAAATATTTTAAAGTTTTGATTAGGTGGAGCTACTAATTTTTTCCCTTTATTGTTTACACCAACCAAGTGGATCATATTAGAATTTATGAGGTCTTGTACTTCGTGTTTAATATGCACACATATTTTTCTATTATATCCAAGTGTACAATGATATTAACAAAAGGATTTTACATTAAAGTTAGGAGGTAATGGTTTTGTGGTATCAATAGGATAAATAGGAGGAAGTTGGATCATGTCCTTATTAAGCAATTGTAACATAATAAAGTGAAGAGAATTGAGAAATTATAGAAATATTCTATCTCTTGGCTTAAATTGATATGGTGTTGTAGATGTAGTAGCAACTTGCACTTGAAGGTTATTTTATGATTGAGGAGTTTTATTTTGATGAATATTTTTCTTTTCTTCTTAAATGATTGGTAGTTAGATTGAGGACCAATTTCAGATTTATTATTAGGATTTGATGAAGGTGTTCCTTCATATTCACTAATTAAGATTTGGTAATCATGAAGAGCCATACATAAATATGTAAATGATGAATTTTTCACATAATATCTTATCTCGAATGTTAGGTTGTATTTTTCCAATAAAGAATCTTTGTATATCGGCATCTAGGATGGAATGTGAGATTTGTGAATAAAGATCTTGGTATCATCCTATAAAATCACATTTTTCCTAGGTCCTTGTTTACAATGGACTAAATTAGTGAATGAAACTTGAGGTACAATGTTTGCTTGAAAATCTTGAAGGAATTCATTAACAAGTTGTGTAAAGGAAGTAATTGAATTATTAGGCAATGAAAAAAATCAATCTAAGGCCTTGCATTTCAATGATTGAGGAAAGATTTTAGCTAAGACAACATGTTCAAAAAGGAAATCATTGCATAGAGAAGTAAAAGATGATACGTGATTATTGGGATCTCCTTTTCTAGCATACTTCTCAAAGTGAGAAATCTCAATGTTTCATGTAATAGGTGTTTATAAGATAGCAAATAATAATGGAATACATGTGAGATATGTTGGAGGGATAGCATTGGATTGAATTGGGTTCATGTTTGAAATTTATTGTTGTAAGGATGGCATATTTTGTAAAAGTTAATTTGTTACACTTGATCACTTGGCGATATTTTTTGATAATGTACGAAGTGTGTAGGACTATTAGTAATGATTGGAGGTTTATTGTTTTGAAATTTGATGAGAGGTGAATAAAATGGAGGTGTGGTGGATGAAGGAATAAAACTATAAGGATTCCCACAATAAATCCCTAAACTAGAGTTAATACCATTACTATATTGTGTGGTTGATGCTAAAACTAGAGGGGTGAAAGTAGGAATAGAAGGTATTATCATAGGACAGGAAACTTATTTTCTTATTTGATTTTGAGCATTAGTAAGGGATTGAGCACAACTAGTTGTTGTAGGGATATTTTCATCCACTATATGAGCTAGGCTACACACCACTTTTATACCTTGTGAATCATTGATTAACTTTCTAAGGTTATCCATAAGAGGAATTATTTCTCCAATCAAGGATTTTGTGCTTAAGAATATTTGAAGGCTCTCTATGTCTTTGTCCAATTGTTTAAGCTTATCTTCAAGGACACGTGCAATAGCAATTCCCAAGTCCACATGAATAATTGGTGATGATGTAGGAATAGGAAAATTAGGAGTAGGGAGAGGATCATAGATATATTGTATAGATGCAATTCCTTAAGTGAAAGAGTTATGAAACTCAAACTCGACACCTAGTGTAATTACAACATGGGAAGCCATAAGTCTATAACGATGTCTTATAGGAGTATTTGATATTGGACATTAGGTTGTGAAGATCATAAATTGATTACAATATTCAAGACACTTAGTGTTCATATAATGAGGGGAAGAATTGATGATGATGAAAAAAATAGACATAAATCTCATAAACAAAAAATAGGTTTGCATAGAGGTTATAGAGACAACACTATGATTGAAATTTGGAGTGAAATTAGTAGGACAAGGGTGAGGGTGCCTTAGACCAAAGATGTAAACTTTTGCAAGTTTAAAGATCTAGAAATATTTTACAATGTTTAGAGGTCTAATTTTATACAAGTTTAGGTTTGACACCCAACAAAATTCTAAAAATACAAGAAAATGTAATTTGTTTACATAAAGCACATGTATGCATGGATTTTTTGTAATGTCATAAATTGTCACCCTTGACAATTTCACACTAGGTTTAGCTCCCCCTTATGTTCCTAGACTTAACTATGCTTATAAATTGCTCATTTATAGTCATTTCAAGAATATTGGGATAAAATGGAAATTAATATTAAATATTCATTTAACAACATGAAAAGCCCCAAAATAGGTCTAGTCTATGGTGCCCATGCCCTTGGCTAGCCTATTTTGGCCCAAATTTAAATATGTTATTATCAAAATTTTATATTTATGAATTTAAATTTATTTATTGGATCTTCATAATTAATTTTGTGAGAAACGAATAAATGCATATAAATACAAGTATTTTTCACCATTTAAATATCTAAGAAAAAATATAGCAATTGGAATTAAAAATTGGAGCAGCCTAAGAGAAGTCAAGAGTAGAATAAGTAGAATTACTATAACATCATTTCAGTCTAGCACCATGTCAATAATGCATCAAGTTTATGAGTAATATTGTTCATGTTTTTGTGTTCATTTGTTTTGTGAGTACTAACACATGCATGACCCTCAACCAAGCATCCAATTTTCCTTGCATGAGATGTTATCATTACTTCAATCCATTAAGGAGCTCAGATATGAGATGGTAAGTTACAACACTTTTCAATTTATCACTTGTTTTATCTATTTTGTCTTTGCCTTACCAAGGGTAATCACTCTTTACATCATCATTATTTTTATGGAGGTGGGAAAACTAAAATAGTGTTTGACTTAGGCAATCCATATATGACACAACCCTTTCTCTCCTTTCTTGTGCGCAAGTGATAAATCTATTTAGCAAATTTGATTCACGGCCTAATTGCAAGATTAAAAATTCAAGCACCCTATTTCAACAAATTAGGGCAAGGTGAATTATTTATTGATAGAAGAAATTTCAAAGTTGAAACCCAAAAGGAAGGACCTAAAAATTGTAACCTACTAAGATCTGTTTAGATATCTAAAAAGCAACATTTCTATTCTAGGACACCCACACCCCTGACCACCCAGCTTCAGCTTAAATTTGAATGTCAGGTTCTTCTATCTTTGCACTTTGCTTCCTTGTAATTTGTTTTTGTGTTTCAGTTCTACATTTTTTAAATTTTATTAGTATGTTGTAGGTAAATTATTCTCCTAATTAACTATTACATCACATACATCACTTCTAAATCAGGTCCAACTCCACTACCACAAAAAGGACCAAAACCATGATCAACCATTATGGATCTTCTATTGAGGATAGTAACCAAGTGGTATTTTGTGATCATTTTTGTGTCCCTAAATGTTATATGGGATAACATGTGATTTAGACCCTAGATCCCCCTTTTCCCCATCACTTTTTTATGTTTCAAAGTAATAAATTGAATGCAATAAGTCTTAATTTTTTGATAAATGACGATTTCTAGAAGGTAAGATATGGTATCTAACTGAATTCTCCTCTAAAATGTTGAAAACATAACATTTTTTAATATTGTGAAATTTAAATCTCCACTTTTTCAATCTGTAACATGAAATGCACTTTGAATGATAACCCTTTCAAACAACCTAAGATTTCACTCAAATTTTAAGAGAGTATATATGTAAATCAAAATCATGTAAATGTAAGATACATCAATCTCACCAAAATATGGTGTGAGAAAATGGGTCTAGGGCCTAAATTATACCTTTCCATACATCCCTTTTGAAGGACATAAAACTAATCATAAAAGACCGCTTGGCTATTGGCCTCAATGAAGAGCTAGGAAGGTTGATTAGGGTTTTAGTCTTCTTTAGGAAGGAATGTAGGGATTAAGATATGAATTGATTTGATTTTATAAAATAGGTCAATCATGCAACTACAAAAGCTGACGTGAATACAAGAAAAAAAATGATAAGTATATACTGAGAACAACAAAGTAGATAGAAGATACAAAGAAGCCACGTATTCAAATATGTATTGAAACTATCTAGTCACTTGGGTGCGGAATTATAAAAATTGATGTGAATAAAAGAAAAACACAAATGATAAGTAGATACTGAGAACAATAGAGTAGACAAAAGAGACAGAGGATCTAAGTATTCAAATATGTATTGAAACTATCTGGTTAGGGGTGTGGGTGCCCTAGACTGAGAATTAGGGTTTTTAGAATATTTGAACAAGTATCAGTGGGTTATAGTTTGTAGGTGCTTCCCTATTGAACTCATCTTCAGAACTTCATCTATTGATGAATAATTTCCCTTTCCCTAATTTGATGACTAAATACACTTGAATGCTTGATCTCGATGGTGATTCTTCAATCTTCTCTAAATCCACTTCATATTTTCCACTTGAAAGAAAGAGAGGAAAGAAAGGGTTGTTCCATAGAGGGGATTTCCTAATTCAAATCTCATTTTGGTGTTTCCACCTCTACAATGGCTATGATGATGTTGGATAAAGATTTCTTACCCTAGGTCATGTAGAGGAAAATAGATCAAACAAATAATAAATCACAAGTGTTGCAACCTACTATTCAAATCTTTCCTTGATGGACTGAAGTCATGTCACTCATTTCATTCAAGGAGAATTTGGTGCTTCATTGAAGGTCCTACAAGTGTTAGTACTTATAAACATAATGAACATAAAACATAAAACAATCTTAGATGATGCATTACTAACAAGAATTTTCATTGACGAAAAATGTTGTAAAATAATATTTATTCTGCTCTTGAATTTCCTTGACTACTTTTTAGGATGCTCAATTTGAATTCCAATTTCCTTCTTCCAGGCTTCTTAGGTGTTCAAATGGTGAAAAATGAAATGAAATATGCATCCACACAAGATAATTTCAACATAATTTAAATAGAGAAATCGATGCAAATAAGTATTCAAAATCTATATGAAAAAGAATAGACAACATACCATCAAAGATGACATAAGATATACCCTAGAAAATGCTAGAATTGTGAACGATACAAGACACATAATCAAACAGTGAATAAAGACACCTTCCACACAAGACAGTGAAAAAAATAAATATTTTCTATTTCTTAGCAAGAAAAACTTATAGAATGAAAATCTTCCATGATTCTCTAGAGAGATAATACAATGAGGGTTGAGTAGTTATAAGATTAAACCCTAAATGAGAAAGGGACTAGATTATTGGAACACAAATATCTACTAAGAAGGGGGTGAGTTCGTAGAGTAATTAAAACTTATCCTTTAACACTTTTAATGCAAATTAGAAGGACATGCAAATATCACACACACACAAGTATACATAACACCAAATATATGTGGAAAAGACAATATGGGAAAAACCGCAATGAGAATAGCTGCTAGGATCTACTATCCTAATCTAGCCTCACAACAAAAATCTCACTGGTTAAAATGTTTAAGGGCACCAACCCTAAGGAGACACCAATCCCATGATTTAAGAGCACCAACTCTAAGGAAGCACCTACTCCCTAACTGAGCACCTACTCAGCTTTCTGATGGCACCAACCAATCAAATTTATGAAGCTACAACTCCTGATTACAAATGAATCCAAATCTATGTTACAGATGGTTTTTGCAACTATTCATTCTCTTCTTCTCTGGTCTACTCATTTATCTTTAGAACATTCTATGTTCTTTACAACTATAGGAGCTTTTCCTCTCTCTGCTGCTAACTTCTTATCAACATACCTCTCTTCTCTTTTGCCTCTCTTCCATTCTCTTCTATTTTTCCACTTTACTCCACTTTTTCACCCTAAATGTGTATTCTAGATGATATATTTCTACATTTGATCTAGGTCTCTCCACATTGTATTTGTTCTACTAAACTCATTCACTTTTTCTTAATTGACAAGTCTTCTTTTCCTTGAGCCATGCACCACCACCAAAATTCTCTGTATTTTTACTGTTTTAGCATGTAGTAAGTCCTAGATTTGATATACATCAAATGAACATTCTCGCATGGTTGAACAGTTATCAAATTTTGTAGTCATTTGTGCCTTATTGTCACTATCTATACATGTTAATCAACAATAAAAATACAAGTAAAGTAGTTGCAACAATCAATTTTGTCCTCTATGTCAAATTCCATCATTTGATTGAGAGTTCCACAACTTGACTATTGAGAGAATCGAGTCTTTAAATATGGGTCATAGATTTGCAACTTCACACCATGATCTGATGGTCTTCGTGCAATATTTTTCATCTTTAAAATACAATCGTTTGATCAAATTCCCTTTGAATATGCATCATAGATCTACAATTAAACTTCAAGTGAATATTTTTCTTTGGGCGGGCTTAACTTGAGCTACATCATCATGGACACAATTCATCATACTGCATTCCTGCAAAGCCAAAATGGGGACCCACCATTCTTTCCATGGAATAGCATAAACCATCTAATCTTCTTCTTTAAATGCACACTGTTGATCTGGAATGACTTAGCCTTTGTGCTATGCCAACATCATCAAGGACACATGTAAGTATCCCGTGTTCTCACATAGCCAACATTGGGACCCATCAATCTTTCCGTGAAATGGAAAAAAAGTGTCATCTATCCTGCATACATCATGTGGAACACATGGTGACATTTCACACCATCGCACATTCAACCTTGTCAGAGCGGATCGAAAAGGTAATGTAGCGACAATCGTTGATTTGCTCCCTATTTATCATAGTCATTGGTCTTTGTAAAGTAGAGAACATTGAACTCGATACCACTGGACACATGGTGTGATTTTTTGTTTCCATGATAAAAAAAATTAGGTCTACCAAATTGCGGACATATGGAAACTGTTTGATCTACTTGAAAATATCTTGACAATTTATCATGCTTGGACAAATATTAAACCTATGGACTTTGGAAATACTAAAGTCCTTTTTGTTTGGTCAATTGATAACTATTAGAACGAAGGGGTCAGTAACACGATGAACTATAGGGCTTAAGTTGTAACTTAAGCAACCTGTTATTGCCTATTTCCAATCAACGCGCAAATATGAAGACTATGTAGCACCATGACTGAAACCCTTATGGTTTTTCTGCAAAACCCTAGCTAGACTAGATATAAAAAATAATTCATTTCTAAGCTCAACACTTATCACTTGGGCTTGTGGACAATATATTTGAGATCTACTTGAAAAACCCATATCATATCTACTATTTGTTTCCTCCGTAACTACTTACATCTTCCTCTTGTAAGACTATGCAACGTTTGTGCAACTTTTGCAATGTTGTTTGATAACATTTGCAACTTTTCATCAATGACCTACATTGTGCAACTGCAAACAATATTTCTATCCTAGTGACCACTGACATTAATGACCATCATGACTATCCTGTGATGCCCTTTGAGATCAATGACAATCATATTGTCAACAATCTTCCCCTTTTTCATTGATGGCAAAATAAATGCTCTACTCATTCTCCTAATTGTACTCTTATTGGCTTCCGATGAATGCGAATGGAAGCTCTTCACAACAACCTTTCTCCCTCTTAGGTAATGGAGCATTTGGACATCATTTCTCCAAAACAAAACTTGGACATATAGAGCATTTGGAAAACTTTTCTCCCCCCTTTTATATCAATGGAAAAGGGACTCCTTTTGGACATAATTCTTCTACTTTTGTCCAAACTTTTCCCCCCTTACTAGAAAAAGGAGTTTGTGCAAGAATCTATAACCATCAAGTCATTAGAAATTTGTAAAACCATTCATACTTGACTTGCCTTTCTCTCTACTTCCGGGGATGTGTTAAGGTGATCTGTGATCCTTCCCCTAGACTAATGTCCTATCACTAAGATCTAGTGATGTGAGGAAGGAGCAACCACTCCCAATTTATGTCTCAAATATTCAAATTGCTCTTTGGGAAGAGGTTTGGTGAATATGTATGCAACTTGATCCTGGGTTGGCACATATTGACCTCTTGATTTTCAACTGTTTCTCTTAAGAAGTGATACTTGATTGATATATGCTTAGTTCTGGAATGCATCACTAGATTCTTTGATATGTTAATAACACTTGAATTGTCACAAATAATAGAGATAGGTTCTTTGTACTCTACCTTGATGTCTTTATGTGTTTGCTTCATCCATAATACTTGAGTGCAACATGCCGATACTGCAACATACTCTGCTTCAGCTCTGAACCACATTGTTTCCTAGTACCATTATGTTTTAGACATGGTAGATGATGAGAGGGTGATGCTAGATAAGGTTGAAATTTTATAGAATGTTGTAGATTTGTTAAAAAATTCCAATGAACACATAAAAGTTTAAACGGTGTTGTAAGTCTATGGGCCTCTTAGCTCCTAGTAGTTAGTTTTCAGTGTTGGAGTTCCCCTCTGCTCTTTTGTAAAGTGTATGACAAGTGGGAGAATGTTGAGAAAGGTGTCATAAAACTTGCATGTTAAGTTTTACATTTATTTATTTATGTTTATTAATAATTTTTCCTCACATGGAAGAGGGGGCATCCCACTTTTAGGTGACACTTTTGGCCATGTGTCAACTATCTTGTAATGTATGCAAGAAGTTGTCATTATGATGTGTACAAAAGTATCTTATTGTAAGAGTTGGCATAAAATGCTCAATACCATGCAAGATTTGGCTATGGAGGTAGCCACCAAAAAAGTGTAGGACCTTCAAGGTATAAAAATAAATTGTGATAATACACAAGCATTAAACATTCAAATGTATTCAATAAGTGATAATGCATCTATCAATGCTTATAACCCATAAAAAAAACATATTCAATTTCTTTTAATGTCTAAGAATCATGAATTTATAATCTGGTTATTACATAATTATATCAAGAAAAAAATATAGTGTTATTAGAAAGTATATGTCTTGAAAATAAAATTATAAATTATCCCTTCTCATGATTAATATTGATTGTGTTATGTTGAGTAATTTTGGAAATAATCATCATTGCTAATAAATTAAAATATTTTTAAAGTTGCTTCTTTCTTATAAAATTACCAAAAATCTCTTAAATATTATACTCATAAAATTCTTGAAAAATGCCAAAGAAACCTTGGTTTGTTGATGTAATCAAATGGTTCTAAATGATCCCATTAGGGATCAAGTCTTGTTGAGTGCAAGGTCTCTAACAACATAAGGTACGAGTCTAGGATTGTGTTTTGGGTAACTTTGGTAGAATGTATATCCCTTAATCATTTGCTCTTAGTCAAAGGTGTATTAGCTTATACTTGTGCTCATGATACCAATGGGTTGTAAAAAATCAATCTAAAGATGGTTATAAACCTAAAAGAGAAAAAATGGTCGAAGAATATTTAAAAATTAAAAAAATGATTTAAGAATGGTTAAAAATGTCAAAAGAATATTAAAAACTAATAATAGTGCTAAGTTATGATATTAATATTAGGATTCAATTGTGTAGTTTTTTGAGTCAAACTCATTGACCTATATTTTGTGAGTAGTGGTTCACACTAATCAATCTCTCATGAGAATGAATGGTTTGTTTGGAACTCATTGCATCTAGGTGATGTTTATAGGGATGAAGCATCCAAACATTCCGAGAGGTCACCCATTCTAATACTACTTTGACTCAAGTCTTGATGTTTCACCCATGTGAACATCACCTAAATGCAATGAGTGCTAAATGGACCATTCATTTTCATGAGAGATGGGTTCGTGTGAATCACTATTCATGAACTAAGGGTCAATGAATTTGAATAAAAAACTATGCAATTGAATCCTTATATTAATATCATAACTAATAATAGTACCTAAAGATACTATCAAATTTAATTGATAGACATAAATATTTATAATTATATTATCTATGTTTTGTTGAACTCTCACACCTCATGAAACTCAATCCTTTTGTCCTTCTATTATTTTATTTTGTAAGTTACCTCTAATCTTATTTTTTATCATTATAAAAATATTATTTAAAAAAATATAAATATTAATTACTTAATTCAAAAGTATTATAAATATTTCCACTATCAACTATTTAATTAATACCTTTAAATATTATTAATTATATTAGATAAAAAGAAATTTATAGCCTACATTCTAATCAACTTTGTGACAAAGGTTTGTGCTTTAAAATAAAATAAAATTATAGATTCAAGTTCACTCTATGTAAGGTATGTACAAACATGGACACCATATCTAGTGCTGTTTTTGCTTAGCCTTAAAAAATTTGGAAACAACTCGATTAAGCACAAATTACCAGTAGTCTTAAGCCGGCAGAGTCTTTTCCCACTCAAGACCGTAGTGAGCTAAAATCTTTCACTTTTATTTGCTTTCCATTAAGGCGACCCTCCTGAACTCCAATAACGTTTTCCTTTCGAAAAAACCATGGAAGGATTTGGCCGAGGAATATTCAGTCCTCTAAAGCAAGTGAATGACTTCAAATTCAGGAGCATATCTTATTCCAAATGTACCAAAGCCTCAGTTGGAAGCATGCTCGCTGGTGGAAACTTCTTGCATCTGAACAGTGGAGCAAAGATGCCAGTGATTGGATTGGGAATGGCTACAGAACCAATTGATTCTCACCAGCTCAAATCTTTGGTTCTCTATGCCATTCAGGTAACACTAAACCTCTTCTCGTTCCTCTTCACAACGCACAACTTGAATATCATTTCTGATATATAAGAAATTATAGTGCAGGTTGGTTATAGACATTTTGATTCTGCAAGCCTCTATACCTCACAAAGTGGGTTGGGAGATGCCCTCAATGAAGCCATGAAAGGCCAAATTATAAGTAGGGAGGAGGTTTTTGTTACTTCCAAAGTGTGGTGTACTGATGTTCATGCTGATGATGTTCTTCGCTCTTTACAAAATAGTTTAAGGTAAGTTATCTTCTCGTGAAAATTCGTTTATAATTATATGTATATATTTTGTTTCAAAATAATTAGGAAACACGAAAAGAGAACAATCATAAAGTGAAGGGTCCATAAGCTTTGGGAAATAGTATGAATTGCAAAATAGAAGCAGGGAGGCAGACCTATGGGACTGGAAAATATATGAATTTTGTTTGGGCTTTAGTCGTTTCAATGAGAATTACGGATAGCAGCATGCATAGTTAAAATGGAAGAAATTAGAGAGGATTCAAAAACACATGATCACAAACAAATTCAAAATCAAAGCTTTAGTGCCTTATGAGATTTCTTCTAGCTGAAACAAGTACCTTCCTGATTGAAGCGATTGCCATGGTGTGTCTTCTACGATATCTTAAAAAATGGAGCAGATAGAGGCAAATAGATTGCCTACAGTTGTTACAAGAGAAGTCTTGAGCAAGAGAAAGATGTTCAAGATGAAATAAAACTTCAAATGGATGAGAAAAGTGCCATCCACTTAAATGAGTGCCCAAATAATAGCAAGGAAATAAAAACTTTTGTTATGGGTAAGTTCTGCAAGTCTATGTAGGAAAAAACATGAGGGAGAAAGAGGAAATATTACATTGATGAATATAAGCCCACTTATGGTAACCAATGAAATGCCTATACAGATGTTAATATCTCTTGGAGGGCAAAGGTACTTATAGTCCAATTGAGGACTAGTTCACATTGTCTTAAATGTGAAACAGGAAGGTAGAAGAGGGCTAATGAAGAATAGGAGGAAAGAGTTTGTATTCTTTGCACAGCTGGGGCAGTTGAATCAAAAAGACAATTTATTTTATAGTGCAAAGCTTACAGTGACATTTGAGCCAATCACATTAGTATAACACTTTTGAATTATACAGTTAGATTTGGTATGAGTTATAATTGGCTAGTTTTATTCACACTTTTCGTGCAAGTAACTAATCATTGTAAGGTGGATTCGGTCATTTTCAATGGAGAGCACTGAATTTGATTTTGAGCCGGTTAGATTCAGGGCTCAAAGGTCAAACAGTAAGCTCTGTTTATTAGGACACCTGATTTCAAAGCTCACTTTGAAGAAATTCCCAAGAAGGGGATGGGCATCAGCAGCCAGAGGCTAGGCAATCCAAGCATGCTAGGAAGTACACCAAGTGCAGGAGGAATCATCCAGCCTCAGGAACTGTAAAAGTCCACTAGTCTTATCTTTCTGTACCTGGAAAAATTTCGTAGTAGAGTGGAAAATGAGTGAAACTGGAATGGAGAAAGAGCAAGATAAACATATTCTTGGATGAAACACTTATGATACAAAAAGTTCAACTCAAGTTTATATTTTCTGAAAAAATAAATTTGCTCTTTGTTTCTGTAAAAACAAAATTATATCAAATAAGGCCATGCCTCGGATATTATACACTGTAAATATAATTCAGAATGGTCATACAATTTGCAGGGCTGGTCAGTAAAAGATGGACCAGACATTGATGATGCAACTCGTTTTCTGTAAGTTGTGAGTAAAACCAGGTCTCTAGACAGAGCAAGTGGCATTTGGACCAGAAAATTTGTAACTGCTATCAATACTAAGTAGTAAACCTCATTTCAGGAATAGAAGATTAAACTATGAAAAAGTTAAAATTACGATTCTAGGTTTTTACTTTCTTGCAACTTAAGATAGGTGAACATTAGCTAAGCCGTGCCTCTCTACCCAGTTAGAGACAAATAAAATAAAAAAAAACCACCATGTCTGTTCACAAACTTTAAGATTGGGTTAATGATTACTTCCTACTTGGCTGCTTTAAACTGAATCGACGTTTTTTAGCATGACAACTTCATGGAGGGATTCCTTGCCCTTAAGATTTTACTGAGTTTCTCAATGTTTGCTTGAAATTTTTCCAGTTTGAGCTCTTAGTAATGACAACTCCCAATCATGTAGAAAAGGTATCAGAGTAGCAGTCGTCCAGAGACTGGACCAGGGAACAGTCATCTAGATTCTAGATGTATAGAATTTTTTGAAGACACTTTGCCATCCATTGGTTTGTGAAATATTTCCTGTGTTCTTTTCTGCATCAGATCAAACATTGCATTGCCTGAGGGTCTTCAATCCTGTATTACAAGTCCTACTTTATTTGTTGCTCCAATCTTTTTGCTATAACCCTGGATTTCCTTTTTCTTAGAAGGGAAGATTTGTCGTCTTCTCCCTCTTGTTCATAATCACAGAATTCGCGCATGGAATTCAAACATTAGGGTTCACCAGCCTGGTCATCCAGTCTCCTTCCCCACTTTTCCTTGAAACTGTCTACACTCCAAATTCTAGCTCTAGTCTGGGTGGATTTCAAAGTTAGAAGGAATATCCTCTTCAGTACCATCACTATAAATTTCATTTCACAGGATTGATAATTGCCCTGCTCACCAAGTAGTGAAAGCTTGTAAACATAATGATTGAAAACAGAGAAGTGGCTTATCAAGACATGATACCATGGTAGCATTCTGTTTACACAGCGTTGACATGGCATAGTAAAAGTGTATATGCATTTCTATTAACCAGGTTTAAAACAGGAAAGACTGCAAAAAATGGGAAACTGAAAAATGACAATATTCTTAAAAATGGAGAAATTTTTGATTTTTTTTTTTCATGTCAGATATAGTGCATAGAAATTAGAAATAAACATAGGACCTTAAAAAATTCCAACTATAAAAGTAGACTTGGGCTTTTTAACAAAAATATTTTACTTTTACCATAGTGGGTTTATTTAAAAAACAAATGACTGGTCCTAAAATAGTTTGTGCTACCACCATGGAGCACAACCCACTATTTTAGTGACAGCCCAATGTTCTTTATCTAAACCTTCATTAATCATAAATTAAAAATAAACCACATCCGCGTTAAGAATTTTAACTCTTAAATAAATCTACTCAAAGTGAAACTAAAAAACAAAAGTTAAAATGCCCTAGGCCCAAAACTAAAAATTTTAGTCTTCTTATGCTTTAATTTTTCGGCCCCTAAGTCCAAAAATGAGCCAAAAGAATTAAGTTATCCATACAAAAATTTCAGAACCACTTTTGAAAAACCTTAGAAGGAAATTGGGCAAGAACACAACAAATGTGGTGGGTTGCAATTACTTGCGATTAGCATGAGCTTTTGGAGTGTAATGGTATGATGCATGATACAAATTCATAAAACTGAAGAGATAGAAGACCATCTCTAATTTGGAAATTAATTCTTTGAAGAGACAACAATGGGTCTCTGAATTTGAATGGCGGGGGGGGGAGGTAAGTGAGATCACCTTTAAGGCCAAAAGCTCTTAACAGTTAGGGAAAGACAAAACCCACGATGAATGTCTACATTGTAGTCATCATCATTGGAATTCCTTCTCTCCTTGTTTGCTTTATCACTGGTAAATTTGTCCATGACAAATGAATTCAATTCCATATTTTCAAATGATCTGAGTTGATGCGAAATAAATGGGAGAGTTTGGGGATCAATGATTCCCAAATATGATAGTCTGTTTTCTGAGTTTCTCTTATTCCAGTTCTGTAATTTCACTTCTATTCTATGGTACATGGGGATGCGTCCCTGACATTTTTTGCCATGTCCCCGCACTGGGGACATCCCTTGACCGTTTTGGGGACGGCCGGCTGTCCCCACGTCAACTGCTTTATTTTTTATTTAAAAAAAAAAAAAAAAAAACATACAGCTTGCTAGTTCCTTTGATGCAGAGAGGAATTGGTCCACATACAACTTTATTCATTCTATCAAGAGGAATAGGTTGATCTCTAGGCATGCAGAGAAGTTGGTAGCCGTGCATAGTGCTTTGCGACTCCAGGATCATCAAACTTTAGAGTATCAGCAGAATCCAGCTTTATGGTGGGATGTCGATCCAAAGGATGCCACCCAGATTGATGAGGAGGACACACAAGAGGGATTAGTTGGAGTCCCATTAGATGAGCCAGCCCCTCATACTCATAGTGGCAGTGACTCAGAGTCAGATTCTGATTTTGATGCAGTATTGGGAGATGCTGATTTGAGGCAGCCTCATACTTTCCATCACCATGTTTTACAATTTGACATTTGTGACTTTGTCATTTGAACATTTGTAGTGCAAACTTGTAGCCGTTGGGCATTTTGGTGCAGCAGTATTACTTTTTACATTTTTCTAATTTTATATCATATACACATTGACAATGAATTATGGAAGCAACTAAATATTAATTTGTTTGACTTGCATGTGAACTCTATTGTTGTGTTTTGAGTATTCTATAATCTACACGTCAATATGATGAATGCCTTATCAATGTTATCATATGAATATTTGAAACTTCTCTATATTTTTAAAATTTTCTATATTTTTATATAGCCATCCCCATTGCTGTCCCCAAAAATGGCCTCAAAAAAATCCGTCCCCGAAATGCATCCCCCTGTCCCCACGTCCCCCTGTCCCAAAGACTTGGTGGAACATAGCCTATTTGAAGTCATCATGATCATATGCTCAAAAGCCATACATGCTTGTCCCTAAATACAGTTCCTACATTTACCAACATCAAAATTTACAAAATTGGCAATAATTGCTGCTACAATTTCTATTTTTCTTTAATTATTATTGAGATAAGAAGTTTAGAAAAATGGACGAGTCCAAGTCTGGACAGTCACAATATTAATAATTATAACAGCCACTGTCTAAAATCTAGCTGAAATTCCAAAATAAAACCCAACTAAAACCTACATGGCCACTACGAAAAGTTCAAAGGACTTTATATTTGACCTTTACAGAATCAAAACTGACAAAGCAAATAATAGACTGTTCTGTGGGGTTATTATTATGCTCATATTAGCAGCATTTCATGTACATCAGTCTCATTTCCAGTTGCAGCACTGCCAACCTCAAGGTTGTCAATGCAAGTAATAGTTTCTTGTGCATTACTCTCAGGTCCCCTACCAGCTACTCCCATGTTTTGTGCCATCATTATTGGTGGGCATCAATCCTGTAAATGATCCCTGTAAAATATTAAGTTATTAAACATATCATGAACCATCCCCTGCAATCAATCATTCAACAAAATGAGGTAACATAATCCCCATTATTGGAAGAAAGAAGTGTAATCTCCCAAAGAAGATTCAAACGAGAAGGTACAAGAAAAATTAGCTTTGGTAATGCTTGAAGCAAAGGATGGGATATTATCCACTTGTTTGTGCATCACTTGCTATCGTCTCTCATTCTTTCTATTGCTTCCAAAAGAGCTTGATACACTGCATCATTGTTATCTTCCACCCGTTCCTTGTCAACCTCATTAACACCAACCAGATCCTCATTCTGGTTAGTGATACTTTCTGCTGGGAAGCTTGACCAATATTGACCTGGGGCTCAGGGACGACTTGGGGGACAATACACTAAACAGGTTCAATGGTATTATGTGATAAAACATATTAAAGTAAGTAGGGTGTAACATAATAGCAAATGACAATACGCTAAATAGATTCAGTATGTTATGTGCTAAAATATACTAAAGTAAGTAGGGTGCAACATAATAGCAAACTTTTTTCTCCCAATATAGAAGAGTCTGAACCACAGATAAATGAACTACCAGATATTGAAAATGAAAGAGTTAATTAATAGTTGTAATATATGGATAGAAAGTTGGTCATCACGAAGCTTTTATAAGTAATATTTGCAATTGCTGGCATTATGTTATCTGCTACTAGTCTTTAATTTTGGGTTTTCAGGTGCTATATTTTGTTCTTCCCTGGAAATTTTTGTTCTTGTGACATTTAGTAAGTATGTTGGTATCTACAGTCTGATCTGTCCTTAATGGCTTATATATTATAACCTGCTTAGTTATCTCTCTCTCTCTCTCTCTCTCTCTCTCTCTCTGTGCATATATATATATATATATAAAGTTACAAAAAATGTTGTTGGGAATAAATTGACAAACCAAAAAATAAAGATTTTTGCTACTATACTATATATATATAGTAGCAAAAATCTGTAATAATCACCCTTAATTTTTTTTTGAAAAACTTGTTAGCTCAAAATAGAATGAAATGTCAAGCACTTCCTTTCCATTTTTTGATCACCAAGTTCCCAGTGGGCGAGGTGAGAGCATACAGTGTGTATGGGATTACAAATTCTTTTGAAAATAAGAAGCTGAAAGCAATATCCACTTATTCAGTGGGGTTAGCTAGCACTTTCACATTTCAGTGGGAAACCTTATACAATAGTGAAAATGCAAGCAAGCTCTTCCACTTTTCAGTGGTGGGCGAATACAACAAGAAAGAGCAACTCTCTCACTTTTTAGCGGTGAGTGAATACAACAAACTAGAGAAAATCTTTCTCTTTTCAATGCTGAGTGAGAACCAATAAACCACTTATTTAGTGGGGTGAGTAACAACAAAATGCCAAGAGCATCTCATCAGTGGTACTATCACTTAGTGTTGCAATGTTAGCTTATTTGAAACCTTCTAAGTTAAAGATAGCATCTGCTGTTATGTAATGTCCCCTATCCTGATTTACCTTGGAATTCGCTTATTTATCACAAATTGCAACAAATTAGGGTTAGGGTTTCACCTTAATAAATAAATATCTCTGTAATGATGTAATCTTGGATTGGAATCCCGCATTCACCCCATGAACAATATATGCAAATATGTATATATGCTTGTTAGGGTTAGACCATTGCATCACATCTAAAGGTTATCAACAATGCAAACATATTAAGAAATTGGGAGAAGGGACATGATGGGTCCACCCGAAGCTATATGCCAAGCCAAAGAGGGTGTATACCACAACCCTCCTCCTTGGCGACTTGTACCTGCTTTCCCCATCAATGCCTCAATCCCTAAAGACACTTGCCATCCCGTGGGATTGGGCGAAGGTCGCAAGTGGGCTTTCTGAGCTCCTTCCACTTCACCCTTGGCCCTTCCTTCTTGAGGAATTGGGTGGAGGTCGCAAGTGGGCTTTTGGCCCCTACCACTTCACCCTTGGCCCTTCCCACAGGGTGGGTTTCAAACAATCAACATAATTCTAATTCAATCATAAGAAATCCTTCTTTATTACTTATAAGCAATATGCATATATAGGTAAACAATTACTTGTAGAAATTACACATTTAATATTCCTTTATTATGCGGGATCATAGCTATATAGATGTAAGATAATAAATAGCAGAAATACACCTGAATATAGGATAGATCTGATACACTCTTGATTATGTATATACATCTAATAATAGCAATTTGTTGTGATACACGGGTCTGATTATCTTGTCTTTCTGATCTGTATGTTTCTTCTCTTGGATTGATGATCTGTTCTTAACACTCAAAAAATATAGTTAGCATATGAATGTATTAAGGAAACATAACAACTTATAAGGCTCAATAATTGCTGCAAACATCATTATTGCATAATCATATATAATTTATATATTTATATTTTATATGTATATATAATGGATATATACATATATCTATAATTATACGTACTGTCCCCCATATATTCTGGCAATAATGTACTTATCTGATTATGCCTGCTGCTGATTCCATTCTATTCGATCTGCATATTCCTTGCTTTTACAAATACATATATTAAATACATATATTCGAATGCATCCCCATTGGATCAACTGCTGCTACCATCAGATTCATTCCTCATTCCCTAATGATTCGGTTCCTCTTATATCTCTTTCCCCAATCTGTATCTTCTAAGATCTGTATATTTCTCTTGATCTGCTTTTACTCAGAAAATATATATTCCAGATTCATATTCTATTTTCTGTTATGTTTTTTCCCCCATTCTCTTTCATGCATAACCCTCTTTTATGTCTCCCACGATGGGGAAGAGTCACCTCTATTTTACAAAGGCACATCCCTATCCAAACGTTGCCTCCCTCCATCAACACTAATCGCTGTCTATTTGGATTCATTAATCGCTGCCTCTTGAAGATCGTAGCTTTTCATTTATACTTAGGTATTAATGATATCTCTCTTGGCTAAAGTCAGCGATGGTTGTTTATTTAATATCAAGGGGAGTTGGCCAGCATATGTAAAGAATATTAGATGCTACTGAGCCTTTCATATATGTTATGTTATGTTTGAATATTTTATATTTAATGTATTATTAATATGTTTATTTCTATATTGGTTTTTATATATATATTTCAATAATATCTTTAGTATTATGATAAATAATAATTGTTAATTTTTTATATTTTCAATATTGTTATCTATTTTATTTATTTGCTTTATATTCTAGTGTTACAATTTTGGGGGCATGACATGTTACGTGTATGGTCATTAAAGAAATTGATAGAACATCCTCACATGTATCACAACATCAATGAACTAACCACCCATCATGGAATTAACAAATATGCCTCAAAGATTGACAAATAGATGACTGGTGCAGATCTGAAACCTTGTTGTTACAGTTTGGACAGCATTACGAAATCACTCCCACACACACCCACAATAAATGCAAGCTCAAAGATTGGCAAATAGATGGCTAGTGCAGGTCTGAAACCCTGCTGTTACAGTCTAGACAGTGAGATATAAACTCAAAAAAATTCACCAAATCACTCCTACATGCACCCACAATGAGTGCAAGCTATAACCATGTTTCCAAACAGCCATGAGTGACTTATCCATCATCAAAATAGTGACTAAAAAACCAAAATTGAAACTTCAAAGCATTTCCAATGGTGACCCTTGGCGGGAATCACACCATGGTCTAGCTAGGGAATATCTTGCAATTCCGAAACTAGAAATCTATGGGAGATTTCATCCTCAAAGATTGAAGAGATCTGAAGCCATTTCAACAGCAAAACATTATCATTCTTCAACATGTTTGAATGAGCCCCTAACACCTCCTTTTATAGCTTTTTTTGTTGCTTTTTTGAAAAAGCATTTTATGCTTTTTCATTGCTTTTTTCAAATAAACACTTTTTGTTTAAAATAAATAATTCAATATGTGCAAACATTTAATCACCTTTCCAACAAGCTATTACATTTAGTTGTCCTTTAATTATTTCTCAACATTATACAACATTAGTGAAATATTAATTAAATAACTTAATAACTCACTCAAGTTGCAGAAAGTACTGTAACGTCATCAAAATCCAATTTCGACCACACCATGATGAAATTGAAGCAATAGGAAGATTATTGAAATAAACTTGGTGTCTTTCTAAACATAGCCTTCTCCAAGAAGTTTGGAGAGCACCCAAAAGGTTGGAAACCATTTCCAAAAGCATCAAAGGGCTCCAACTAACCAATTGAACTCAAACCCAATGTCATGCCCCCACAAAGATGAAACCAAAAAACGAGGATTAGATTGCTAATCCGTCACAGGACATAAGGCATTGGTGAGGAGATAATGGTGAAAGGTTGCGTTTATGGAGGAAGGCGATCATTTGATGCTGTCTGTCCCAGCCATAAGACACCACCCTTCAAATAAAGGAAATAACTAAGGAGAAGCGGCATTTTCCTAAGGCATAATATTAATAAAAATAAAAATTAATTATGCATAAACGACAACTAAAGAAGCATTAACAAAAGGCCATAACCCTTGGCGAATGGAGATATTGAAAGGTTGTATCCCTCAGCCCCATCGGGATATAAAAGATAAACAATGCAAAGCAGAAAGGATCATTGATGGAAGGAGAAACACACATACAAACCAAAACATAAAAGGAATCAGCACAATTCATCATAACAGATCGCTCTTACCATACATATTCTATATTCAGGTGTATCTTTTCTGCAATCATTATTTACATATGTATACATATTGTTTATATGATAATAAGATTGTTTAATAAATGATTTCTTGTGATAGCGTAGGTGATGTGCTTGATTGTCTGAAACCCATCTGGTAGGATGGGCTTGGGGTGGAGTGGTAGTTAGGCAAAGAGTTGATAGAGCCCACTTATGACCCCCACCCAACTCCCCAAGATGGAAAGTGTCTTCCGGGAGTTGTGTCCTTAATGGGGAAAGCAGATACAAGTTGCTAAGGGGGAGGGTTGTGGTATACACCCTCTTAGGCTTGGCATATCGCTTTGGGTGGACCCATCATGTCCCTTCTCCCACAATTCTAATATGTTTGCTTTGTTAATAATCTATGGATGTAATGCAATTGTCTAACCCTAATAAGTATATATACATATTTGCATATAGTGTTCATGTGGTGAATGCAGGTGTGATCAGGAAAAACAAACCAGGATTAAAGATTGCAAATCATTAAACTTAAATCCTAAAGATCCTAATCAAGTAATAGAGCACAAAAGAAACCATAAAACATAAAATAATGAAATGTCGTTACCAAAGTCTTCATGCTTCCATTGAATCACCTCTATTACCCTCCTCCACTTTGCTTTTAAGTAACTAATGCCCTCAGATTATTAGTGCAATTAAAAGTCTATGTCTATGCCTAGATAAATATCGGAGATTAATTGTCTCAGCCGTATTTTGGATTTTCTAAGATTGTTAAAATGAAAATGATATGCGTCTTTTATAGAAAAGACAAGTTCAAATGGACGGTCAAGATTAAAAAGACATTAATTTGATCAATGGCTGAAATTAGACGAGACGAGATGGGAGAAGATTGAAAGTGAAGGAGAATGAGGAAATTGAATGATTTTTCGACAAAATCAATTAGTTCGAAGAGGAAAGTGCATAATTAAATAATGGAAACATTATTTAATTACAAAAGGAAAAGTCAAGTTATCTTTTTGATTAAATGGCAATTTAATTCAAAAAGGTGAGCGAAAAGACAGTCATTAATTAAATAAGATTTAATTAATTTGTCAAAAAAGGCTAAAATGAATAATTAAATAATTGACATAATTGTTTTTATTTTTTAATAGGTAAGTATTACCAAAATTTGGGTGGTAATTCCCATTTGTCATAATGGCCATGCTATCACCCTACAAAAATTAATTTAGAATCTTTTAAAAAAGCGCCACCTTCCCATTGGAGTATGTATGCGTCGAGGGCGTGTTCTTCCTCGCACGAGCCAACATTCATCTCAGTGCTGATGGTTTTAGAATGCTTTGTGCTCTTGCCAATTTAGGCTTGCATTGGAATAATTAGCCATTACTTTGTTCATGTGTTTTGGTACCTCGATTTATCACAGAGGATTTCGCTTTATTCCTGTATGATTGCACACGTAGGAGGTTCTTTTAAGTTTGGATTAATGGTGGGCTGAAAGAAAAGTTTGGAATTTATGTACGCGATGGAGACTCCTATCCTACTAAAAAGTGATTGGAGTCAGTTGTCATTCTTAGGCTGTATTACAAACCAACTTCTTAAACTGGTGTTGATTGAAAGGGGGTTGATGACTATGAAAGTCGTTTGACTCATTTTGGGAAGGAAGTTTCTAGTTTCCGAGGAGCGTCATCGAGTAAATACTGATATACTGGCTCGGTTTGTTGCTTCTCCTCTTGACCTTAGAGTTCTCAAGGATGTCGTTGGGGAGTTGACCCACAAACTGTTTTATCTGCATTTGCTTGGGGATTTAGACGTCGTTCTTAATGCTGCACAACTTGGGGTTGGTATCCCACATCCACGAGATCTACATTTACTAGTTGGAGTTCCATGTTATTACTCATTTCTGCTAGATATCGATGGTGCCGAGCTTCTGGTGCATCACAACCACACTTTGGTTGCATATCAATTCCTGCACAAGCTATACCAGTTCGAGCCAGTGGATGATTTCGAATGGCTCAAGGAGTTCGAGATTTTTGAGGAGTGATTGAGTGCTTACCAACATTTTTCGCCAAGACCCAGATAAGATATACCTAGGATTTATTTATGGGTTGGGTATAGAATATGTTTAAATGGGTTTTATCCCAGTTTTCAGACTTTTGCGTAAAATGACTTATGCAAATATCTCTAAAGAAAGATATATTGTTCTAGCTTAGGGTTCGAAAAAAGACTCCTTTTGAACATGTTCTTCTTAAAGGAGACTCTCATGAAAGTAATATATACTTTTCTATTCTATGGTTATTTTCCATTTCATGGGTATTCCATTCTAGTATTCTATACAATGACATGAGTTCATTTATCATAACATTTTCAACACTCAAATGGGTTTTAATTACAGATTTTAATTTTAATTTATTTGCGTGAGGAAGTTATCTTTGATTGACTATGATACACATACATGTTATTCACAGAGATTATGGCATCCTCAATTTGGCCGCTGATATTGCCCTTGTTTGATTTGTCCCAAATTGGATTTATATTGAACCCTTGTGTTCGTGGGTGCTTCCCGTTTTTATATCATTATGTCCCTGCTTATGTTTATCTACCAACTCAAGACTATTCTAGATAGTTAATCATGATTGGTCTTATTCGAGCGTTTTCCGAAACATTCTTGCCACCAGAATTTGGGCAAGGCTTGGCCCTTGGCATGTGTGCACCGGTCTGGCTGCCGATCTTTCTTAGTTTATATGAAGGGCCATTTGTTTCCTTTTTATTTCACATATAACTACTTGCTTTGTCTTGGTGTGGCAAAAACTTGGTAATGGAAACCCCTGTTCTTCTAACTTGTAGCAAGGGTCAGTTAGCTTTCCTTGGGCCGATATCTGATCGACGTTTGAAGGGTTTGCTGCAAAACCCTGACTCACTTACCATCAAAGCTGTCAAAATGGTGTTGGGTACTAAGTTTTTGGTTACTAGTGAGTGATATTGAGTAAATTCTGATATCACATTACGTTTTGTGGCTGTCTTTCTTGATCTACATGCCAATAAAGACATGATTTCACAATTGACCCAGAGGGTATTTAAACATGCTTATCTTCAAGGTTTAGACTTGGTTTTAAATTCTGCTCAGCTGGGTGAGGGGATTCCTCACCCCTGCGATTTGCCACTTTCTGGTTATAAGTCAGTCGAGCTACTCCTTTTCATATCAGATGTCGTTGGAATGGATTATTGGGCCCATTGCCAACGTTCGAAATAGGCTTATGATTTTCTCAAATGTTTATATCAACTTATGTCCATTTGAGATACTAAGTGGATTTCGATTTTTATTGCTTGTGAGCCCTAGGAAACTTGGTTTCCTTCATATTTTCTTTGTATCTAGGCATGTACCTATTCTTTTGGTTTTGTAAAGCCTTAACTTAATTAAGGATTAAGGATTAATCTAGTTTTGCTACCGTATGGTGTATGTAGCCATTTTTGAAGACGATTGATATTCTAGTTGGGCTTTAATTGAGCCATAAGTTGTTTGGTCTAGGATTACGTGGCAAGCAAAGGCTTCCCCTTTGATAATTTGTAAATATTACTGCTTGGACCAAAAAAGTTTTCGAGTTAATAAAATTGCCCTTAGGCCATTTGTATGTAATGATGCTGTATATATGTTTCCTATGATTCTGTTCAAACTAGTTTCAAGTGACACAGGCTACTATTTTAAAGTTTAAAAGGAACATTGTTATCAATGCTGTTTCCATGGTAGTATGCTTATTATAGATATACCTTGTCAGCCCTATATGTTTTGTCCTGTTACTGTAACTATTGTAACTTTTAAGAAACAAATTTAAAGTGCTAGGTGCAATTCTATGTTAGTGTGTTTTTCATTGGTCCTTTTTAAGTAATAATTCAGTTTTGGGTCAAGAATTGCGTACCTTTCCTCGGCTACTAGCATCATTCAGATGTGATTACTTACTTCCTGCCTGATTAGTTTACCTTTCTTAGCCCCCTTGTTGGACTTGGCCCCCTCCTTCTGGTATCTCCTCCTAAATTATTGTTTCTAAACCCTGCCATGCTTCTGATCCGGTTGCAGATAGGTAGGGTTCTTCTTGAGCTATGTCGTGGTTTGCAAGTTTATCTGCTGCCTGTTGATGTGTGTTTTATGACTCACGAAGCACTCTAGAATAAAGAATCCAAAGATACTCTATCCTCTCTTGAAAAACTGCCTTGTATGCTAAGATTGCCAAAAAGATCATACAGTAATTCCAATGTTTCGAAAGATGGGTGTGGATAAGCTCTGTGGATGATGTGATTTTGCCAATAACACAAAGGGATTTACTCTAGCAAGTCACTTAGAAAGCAAGGACTTAAATGCAGTGATATTTTTTTTTGGATTTTCAGATTTTAGATAAAAAAATTGTAAAAGGGGAGTAAGGGTTGAGGAATCCTATACTATTCCTACGAACTCAAGAGACAGTAAGGATTGAGTGAAACCAAAGAACAATACTTTGTTTCGCCATGTTATACGACAACTACACAAAGCAAGTGCAATCTTCTGGGAATTTGTGCTTAAAATTTTCTTACTACGAACAACACCATCAATAGAACAACATTATTCGAAGTAATACAACGAAGCATCCACATCAAAAGCTCAGTCTAACTTTACGCATTGAATAGAAATCATCCATCCAAAGAAAGTATGAGCAAAGTTTCACTAATCTTTACGATCAATCTATCATTCCCTTAACATACATTCGAAAGAAATTCTAACTTAAATCTATTCAATGAGGAAGAGAAGTATGTAACCATGCAACCATTTGACAATGAAAGAATTCAAAGCATCTCATGCATCATGAACTTTATTATCAAAAATAGTCTTTTGCAACAATTTCATAAACTCTTTCTCTCTTATTATCTATGCTCTATATCATGCTATCCATCTATTCATCTATGAAAATGAGAGAATGAGAGAGGGTATTTATAGAGTTTCTGAAGTACAATGAACAACCAAGATTAATTTGGAATCAATGGCAGAGATTAAAAATAAACAACCCTAATTAGGGTTTCCTAAAACATAGTCAGTAATCAATGAGCTAACAGGCAGTTAACTGAAGTGAAGAGCTATTCTTGAGGAGGCGCATCCCTATCCTCTTTGGTAGCATTATACTAGATGAATTTAGAAACTATCATGTCAACCTCCTCGATTGTGACAGGTGGCAGCACATTGACCTTGAATTCTAGCAGATCTAAATCATCCGAGCATTCAACAAAAGTATCTTCCCATTCTAATTCCTGTCGCTGGAAATTGCGAAAGATGAACAAGAAGTCAGCTGCCTTAGTCAAATTTTGCTTGAGGACAGGCCCAGTAGTGAAGAAGATTTCCTGAATTTTGTGCTTCAGGTTTTCAAACTGTAGGTTGTTTGCTCGCACAATGT
>VDFB02114232.1:0-23926 GCA_007258455.2 Sequoia sempervirens
CTTCAACATTTGCTTAGGAAATTGGCATTATCATAGATTGCTCATCTCAAATCTAAGGGAAAACTTCATATTGCAACAAATAGAGAAGATCCAATGGAGGCCAATCATGGAGGTTGAAGACATTGGTAAGATATTTTCATTTTTTTTCATGTTTTACTCCTTTGTGCTTCATTGTTGCTTTGGGTTATGTTTAGTTAGGCACTAATATGCTAACTTGAATATTTCCCATACTTACATTGGTGAACCCAATGCCAAAATCACACATTTTTTTTGTTTCCATACTACATTTTTCATTTTTGTAGGTATAGGTATGACAACTTATTTTCCATTTCTAGTGATGCATTCAACTTATTGCGATGCATTCAACTGATAGAATGACACATTTGCTCCGTTTGGATGCATACGCTTTGCAGAACGACACATTTGCTCCGTTTGGACGCATACGCTTTGTAGAACGACACATTTTCCATACCGTGACATATTTTCTCTTTTTACAGGCTCCATTACATTTTATTCATAGATTTCAACCTTCAATTTGAGACGCATTTGATGCTAATCATGCATTTCCTAACAAATTCCAAATTCTTCCCTACAATGCATTTGACATGCAGAATGATGCAATCGCCTGGTAAAATTTTCTTTTCAAATTTTACATATTTTTTGCAGATTTCTCTTTCTCATTTAGTGGCATAGAATTTTTGGGTTACTAATTTTCTATTTCCAACTTGTGGCGAAGAGTCTAATTTTGTTTTTTTTAATTTTCTCATCACATTTTCAATTCCTTAGGTAAACAATCAACAACAAAAATTTTGCATTCACATTCATATGGTTAAAATTTACATTCATTTTCATGTCATGGGTTTAAAATAAACACAATCATGCATTGAAACTCATATGGTTAAAATGAACATGCATTCTCATGCCATGGGTTTAAAATGAACTTTGTCTTTCACACTTCAAGTTAAAATTTTAAAAGGAACAAAGTGTCTTAAGTGTCTTCCTCACATTATAACTTTGGTAACTAAAATTCACAAGTGTGTTCAATTTTGTGTCACCCCGATTCAATAATAGAAGTATCCTCTCCCCTTGCACACTTGTGTGATCCTAGGTGCAATAGAAACTATTATTGACTCTAGGAATTGGGCCTTCCTTGGTGGGAAAAATTACTCATCCCAAGGCAACTCAAACTGAAAATGGAGCTCTTTAGCTGAGCTACCCCTAACCGATATAAAAATGTGAATCCTAATGGAAAACATAGGATTATGAGTGTGGATGTGTCACATGGACAAGTGAACTCCCCAAAACCATGTTGAACATAACCTCTTTAGGTTGGAGTTCCTCCTTCTCATAGCTAATCTTGCCCCATGTGTGGCCACTCAAATGGGGTCCCAAACTAAAACCTTTTTTGTGTAGTTTCCAAAAACTCATCTATTTTCTAGCGCACAACAATGGTCATTTCCAAGGCATCCACATTCTCATAGCGTTGTTAGTGGTAGAGGTGAAAAGTATGGGAGATTTATGGGGACTTTAGAGCCCTGCTGACCCAGAAGTGAGTGTCAAGGAGGGGAGCTAGTGTGGCCAAGCTTCTAAATCACATGCTAACAATAAGTAATGGTTGCAAACCCATGAAATCTAGAAAATATAGTCCTTGCCTCAGCCTTAGATTGTGCTTTGTTTTCATTGTGCAAGTTTTCATCACTCAAAGAAAAACTATTGTTTTCCAAGTGTTTTGAGACAAATAAACACCTTATATAGACCTGGAAACAAACATTCAACTTGAAACAATTCAGAAAATTGGACAAATTTGCAAAAAAAAAAACTCATTTTTTCTACAAAGCATTTACTATAATGCACTTGCTATTCTACGCCACATTTGATACCTTTCAGCAATGCATTCACTGATAAGATGAATTTGGTACTTTGTGCAATATATTTTCTTGTACTGCACCACAATTCTGATTTATAGAACACCACAATTGCTTTATTGAGCTGCATCTGTTATCTGTAACACCGCATTTGCAAAAATTGTGACACATCTAACAAACTGCAATGCATCTGACCTAAAACGACACAATTTCCTAGAAAAAACAAAAACAATGTCATAGTCCAAAACCCAAGATCAAACTTGTCCAATCTGTTATCAAACATCTTTTTCCGTATTTGCTAAAAACTAAACAAGAAATTGCTCAAATCGACCTTTCTTTACTTTTAGGTTGCATTTTCCTATAGGTCCATAATACCTAAAATTATAGTTTCATCTTTTATTCTTCATTGTCATCATTCTCAACCATCAACTAGTCTTTAGGACCCCATTTCATTCAGAAACTTTGGAATAGGAAAAATTAACATACTTGAAATATCCTTTCCTTCCAAGAGTAGGTTGTCATTGGACTTAGTCAACATTATTTCCTAGTCATTGTCCTTTCTGGTGAGACCTTCTTAACTCAAAAATTCTACTTAGGAAACCTCACTTTGTCATCTTGTCATTTTCATACCAATAAGTCCTTTGATGATCCCAATTGAGAAATAGATTAAGCTTTCGGTGGTTGAGTAAACCACTTTCCAAAATTCCATCATTACTTAGACCTTTTCATTTGCATACCTTAGTCCTCATTTTATTCCTAAAAATCCAAAAAAAAAAAATTTCCTCATTGTCCTTTGGCATTTGTCATTTCCTTTAAACAACATTGTCATATTGCATTCCCTATTGTCAAAAGCCCAAAAATATAGTTTGCATTTGCATCCCTTATTCCAAAATCACAAAAACATAGTGTCATTATTTAGTTGTCATTTTCATCCTTCTTCCTAATTTAAGCAAAATCCTTATATGGTTAAGACTAGGCTTCAAAGAAAAAGAAGACAAATGGAGAATTTTGGACAAGAGACCAACAACTCTACCTTTTCACATGACATCAATCAAAACATGAACAAAGAAACATATTTTATCAATCCTTTCAGTGACATAAACATGCAATCTTCCTCTCACAACCCCTTTGAACCATTCATATGTAGAGATGAACACAGACATGTATTTGAGGAAGACATAGAAGTTGTAGTTCAAAATATCGAAGTGGCCTCTTTTGTGGAAGATTTGGTCTTGCATGTTGGAGATAGATATTTAGCCATGCTTTTACACCAAGGGTCCAAATTTCCACATGGCTTTGACATTAACACTTTGAGACTAGCCTCTCCTAATCATGATGCAAACAATAACAATATGAACAACACCTCCAACACTAGTCAACCTCAAAATAATGCAAACAATACCTTCATTGGTGCCACCACACAAATTGCCACAAGCACTATCAATGCTACCTCTAATGGAACATCAAATCAAAATACTTCCAAAACAATCACTGTAACATCCATTGGAGGGAAACCGCCTATGTCACAATCTATGCCACAATCAATGCCTACCATGTCAACAACATCCTCATAGTCAATTGGAGCTACCTTTGAATCCTCAACAATGGGGAAAACCTCTTCAAACCCTCTATTTGGAGCTTCATCTGGTGCCATATGGGAACATCATCATCAAATAATTTTATTGGGTCTTCATTTAACCCCTTTGGGACAAATAAATGATGAATCCTCATTCCAAGACTGCAAACAAATATTAACACGTCATCTGAACTAAACACCAATAACCACATTCCTCAAGGAAAAAACCAACATTCCTCATGGAAAATTCTACCAATATGGACAAGGCAATTAGATTACACAACATTTGACCTCATTTGGACACCAAAATATTCAAGGTTAAAACATCCTACAAATATTGACTGATATTGTTGGAGGACACATTCCTACATATGCATCACACATCCATACCCATCAACATATCCCTAATCAAAACATGCAATACCAACAACCTCAAAACCAAAAGGTGTCGTACATCTCACAACAACACATTCCACAACAAAATCCAAACACATCTTCACAATAGATGGGGACTCATGGCATTCCTATCACTAGCATGTGTGATGCAATGAACAATCCCATAATTGACACACTTACAACCCAAATTGTGACCTTGCAAAAAAAAGTGGAGAATATGCAAATGCAACCAAAAAATACACACATCATATGACCTATGTCCATATCCTTTTGACACAATTCTATACATGCTACCATTCCCTCCTAGATATGTAGTGTCAAAATTCACTAAATACAAAAGCAAGACAAACCCCCTTGAACGCATTCAAGAATTCACAACCAATTACATGGATATTGCCTATGAACATGCATACTTGATGAGACTCTTCCCTAAGATTCTTGTAGGCCCCACACTGGAGTGGTTTTCCATTTTACAAAAGGGAATAAAATCATGGGACAAACTTGCACACAAATTTGTGGAAAATTATGCCTATAACACTGACACAGATGTTTCCATCACTAGCCTATGCACACTTACATAAAAAGAAGCTGGTGATACCTTCATTCAATTCTTCCAAATATGGACGAGTTTAGCAAGTCATTGCCATATTGACATACTAGAGAAAGAAAAAGTCGATATGTTTTTCCAAAACCTCCTAGGCCCATTGAAGTACAACTTGCAAGTCCACTGCTACACAACCTTCACAGACTTAGTTGAAAAGGGTGTCCAACTTGAGAAGGCCCTTATTTCTAAAGGAGAACTAGAATATGGCCCCAAGAACATGAACACAAACCCACCTACAAACAAAAATAAATATTGGGTCAAGAATAAACATATCACTGATGATGGCATTGTTGATGCTAAGATGGTGAATACATGTCTTGTGCTTACTCTTAAAGGAGATCAACCACAAAACAAATCAGCAACCACATTGAAACCTCCTTCCAATGTCATCCAAAATAATCAAAATAGTCAAAACCAAAGACAACCATGTCAGACTAGGCAATTTCCAAGGAGACGCAAATATACCCCCTTAGGTGAACTAGTCAAAGACGTTCTTAAGAATCTTCTTCAAAATGGTGTCATCACATTAGAAGACCCTAAGCCATATGACCCATGATAGTTTAACCCATCATGGTGGGATGAAAATGCTTTATATGATTATCACCACACTAAAGGGCATAAGACCTCTTGTCGACAACTAAGAAACCTTGTACAAGACCTCATTGAAAATAACACCATTGAACTGGGTGGACAATAGTTTGCATCAAACACATACCATACTAAACTCACAAAATCCCACTCCAAGACTATGGTTCAAATAATCCCTCTACATCAGGTCCTCCTAAGACTAATAATAACCGTGCCAATTACACTCACATCACCTTCAATTATTCGGATAGACCCATTATTAATCATCTTCAAGCTACTAATGAATCTGTCAATACAATTACCATCAAGAAATCAATTGAATGTAATGTCACTACCCATGCTAGTAAAGTCACTGTAGCCAGTCCTCCCCCTAGATAGCTAAAATCACAATACTTGGTCCAACTGCTAAGCAGTCACAATTAGGTCCATCCAACAAACATTCACAACCTAAGGGAATGTTCACCCTCATCGACCAACTAGGAAAGACACCCACTCAAATCTCTATACTTGAGTTGTTACGCATTTCTCCCACACATAAGGCCATACTTGACAAAACTTTATAAGAGTCTTTTGTCCCTCATGATATTGATGTCAACTAGTTTGAAGCTATAGTGGGCTACCTTACCACACCCCATCATGTAACATTTTCAGACCAAGACTATTCATCACCAAATTCCACTTATAACGATGCATTGCACATTGAAGTCTTTATTCATAAGCATAAGGTCAGACAAGTTTTAGTAGATGGCAGAGCAAGACTAAACATATGCTCCCTAAAACTGGTTAAGGCTCTAGGCTTCTCTAATGCTTTTGTAGACCCTACTAAGAGCATTGTTATCAAGGTATATGATGATGAAGAATTCTCCTCTCAAGGTGTTATCACTCTTCCTATCCAAGTTGGGCCATTCATTGTAGACACAACTTTCTAGGTCTTGGATCTTAAGTTATCATATAAAATATTGCTTGGTCGACCTTGGATTCATGCCCTAAAAGATGTTCCATCCACCTATCATCAATGCTTAAAGTTTCCATTTGAAGACACCGAGATCACCATATATGGAAACCTTGATCCCTTTGAGTATTGCACCAATCTAAGGGGTATTTTAGAACATCAAGTGTCCATCAATTCAGAAACTTTGACTCTCTCTTCTTTCAAATACATCAACCCATCCACACTTTCCAAACCGTGCACATCCACTCCTTCCATGTTCCTCCATCCCGAAGGTTGATCCTAATATCAAGATCCAGGACCAAGGATGTGGAGAGTATAAATTAAACACAACCTATTGCATCACCAAAATACTCGTCGCCTAAGGCTTATGGTTGACCTTGTTTCAAAATGGAGCCGAAAGAGATTTTCAAAGTTCCTCCATCATGCATTTTTATAAAATGGGGTGAAATGAGCAAAGAAGACACCAAAGACCTAGAAGATCCACCCCTATTACCAGTCCAGATATATGGAAAAGGCTATGAAATAATGAAGGAAAAATGCTTTGATGGAACTAGTGGCCTTGGAAAAAATAAATGGGAAGCGAAAACCTATTATGCCTTCCTGAAGACCAAAACTTCTTGGATTAGGGTATGGGCTACATGAAAATGACAATCAATGTACCAATGTACTTTCAGGTGAGAGCATGAATGCATTGGAAAGTGTTGAAACTATTGAAGATTCCCTTACTGAAACTAACTCACATGAATGGGAATTTGGGTCCCAACTATCCTTCAGTGACTATTGCCTTGACGAATTGTTCCTTGAACCTAGAGAACCTACTTTTGAAGAAATATTTTGGAAAATGTTTAAGATTGATCCTACACAGAATAATGGAAACTCTAAAATCCCAAGGAAAGAGAAGAATGTGATAGACTCTTTTTCCCAAGGGACAATGACAAGTCCAAATCGTCTTTTGATCCCATTGGCCATACCCCTGACATACCTATCCAACCACCTAACCCTAATGACCATCATTCGGATTCACCTGAATTGCCACACGTAACTACCAATCCTAATGCCAATCCATTTGTCCCGTATTTTGACAATGAGTACAAATAATGTGAAGGAGAATATTGGATAGAATTCGATTGGGAGTTGGAATATGACAATTTCATTTTCAACCTTTCTGAATCCATTTACATGATTTCCACATCCTCCACACCATTTACCAATACTAATGATGATATTTCCCTAGTCTACCCATAGTTAATTGATTGGAATCAACAAGGCTCGCTAGTTATGGACATATTTCAAAATGATGAGGCTATTGTAGAATTCATGAGACTTCGCAATGGTATACCGAGTGGAGATCACAAGGATAGATTTTCTATAGACCTAGATTATGCATCCTACTTTGGGGAGACTATGTCGTCCTCTAGTCACAAAATTAAAAATTAAAATAAAACAAAAAATGACACGTCTTTAGGTGAAAAACTAAAGGCACCTTCTAACAATAAAAAATTAAAAATAAAGGATGTATCTAAGGGTGAAAACCTCTTCGAGGCACCCAAAGATAGAGGATTATACTTTCTCCCCATGACTCAGGAAAAATTGGAAATGTTCATAGAGGACACCATGGAAGTCAATATAGCTACAGCAAAAGATCCTAAAATTGTCCTTTTTGCAACATCTTTGACAGAGGAAGAGAAACCTAAATTTCACAAATTATTTTGAGAGCATAAAAATAACTTTGCACGGTCATATGCTAATATTCCTAGGTTGGATCCATAACTATTCCTGCACCACTTTCCCTTACTTCCAGATGTTAAGCTAGTAAAGCAAAACCTGCATAAGATGCACCCACAGATCACATTGTTAGTCAAAGTAGAACTTAAGAAATTTTTGGATGTGGGATTCATACGGTCAATAGACTATCCTGAATTGATATCCAATCTCTTACCCATCACCAAGCTGAATGGCCAAATATGCATTTGCATAGATTTTTGAGATTTGAACAAGGCATGTCAAAAGGATGAATTTTCATTACCAAACATAGACATCATAGTTGACCTTACAGAAAGATATGAGATGTTGTCCCTCATCAATGGTTTCTGAGGTTATAATTAGATTCAGATGGTCCCTGAAGTTCAACATAAAACAACATTCACATGTCCTTTGGGTACATACTATTGTAATTTCATTCATTTTGGTCTTAAGAATGCAGGTGCCACTTATCAAAGAGCTATGAAAACAATATTCCATGACATGATGCACAAGATAATGGAAGATTATGTGGATGACCTTTTAGAAAAGTCTTTAACAGGCAAGGATCACCTTTCCATGCTAGACAAAAAATTTAAGAGATGGGAAGAATTCAAGGTCTAATTGAATCCTAAGAAATGTATCTTTGGTGTGACATCAAGAAAACTTTTTGGATACAGAGTTTCTCATAGACGCATTGAAGTTG
This sequence comes from Sequoia sempervirens, assembly GCA_007258455.2. Classification (NCBI taxonomy): domain Eukaryota; kingdom Viridiplantae; phylum Streptophyta; class Pinopsida; order Cupressales; family Cupressaceae; genus Sequoia; species Sequoia sempervirens. The sequence goes on from VDFB02114232.1 coordinate 8,428, forward strand.
ATCCTGCCAAAGTGAAAGCAATATTAGACATGCCTCCCCCAAAAGGAATAATTCAGCTAAGGACATTGCAAGGTAGATTATAGTCTATCTGATGCTTCATTGCACAATTAGCATACATGTTTCAACCATTTTAGTATCTCCTACGCAAAGGCATCCCCTTTGTGTGCACTAATAGATGTCAAGAGGCTTTCTAACAAATAAAGGACTATCTACTATCACCACCCATCATAATGCCACCTATTGAAGGAAAACCTTTGATTCTATAAATTTTTGCAACAACTTCAACATTGGGGGCATTACTAGTGCAAAACATCCATGATGAGAAGGAAAGGACCATATAATACATCAGTCAGACATTGGTCTGATATGAGCTAAAATACACATCCATTGAACATGCATGTCTATTATTTGTCCTTGCTGCCCAAAAATTAAGACATTGCATGTTGAATCACAAGACACATCTAGTAGCAAAGATTGATCCTCTGAAATATCTTCTAAGTTGTGCAAAATTAACAAGATTCTTAGAAAAATGGGTTATAATCTTCACTGAGTATGACATACAATATGTGGAACAAAAGGATATGAAGGGATAAGTGATAGAAGATCAATTGGAAGATGCACCTATCCAAGGCGATCATCTATTGGTAGTAGAATTTATTGATGAGTCGATATTTCATATAGAGCCTAAGTCACCATGGAAACTCTACTTTGGTGGATCTCATACTAGTCATGGCTCGAGAGCAGGAATACTATTTATCACACCACAAGGAGACTCCATCCCTAAGTCTTTTTGCATTGCTTTTCCATGTACAAATAATGTCACAGAATATGAGGCACTTGTCACAAGACTTAGAAAGGCCATAAAATGGAAAATTAAAAATCTACATGTCTTCGGAGATTCTCAGTTGGTCATCAACCAAGTCAGTGATGACTATGACACCAAAGATAAAAAGCTAACTCCTTACAAATGAATGGTCAATAGTTTTCAGTCATACTTCCACATGCTTTCTTTTGAACAAGTTTCTAGGGCACAAAATAAGGCAAGAAACACAATGGCTACAATTAAATTTCTCCTAGACATTCCAAGCAATGTGCCACAGTTTGAGTTTTTGGTGGAACAACTTTTGGTTCTTGCATATGACATTCTGGAGTCAAAAATTGTTTGTGAGCTTATTGGGACCAACTCACCACTGTATCAAGACATTTATGACTATATTTAGTACTAGAACCTTCCATCAAACCTATGCAATAACCAAAAAAATTCCTTTATCTGTAAGGTCGTTCGATACACCATCATTAGTGACACTCTATACTACCGTAGCTTTAACAACACCCTTCTTCAAATTCTTGGCACTGACGAAGCAAAAACAACCTTACACAAGGTACATGAGCGTATATGCAGATCTCATTTGAGTGGCCCTAACTTAGCTAAGAAGATCATGAGACTTGGGTATTACTTGCTGACAATGGAAAATGATGCACTTGAGTTTTCCAGAACATGACACCAATGTTAGATACATAGTGATTTGATTCATGCATCAACATAGGAACTTCTGTCGATTACTTCTTCTTGGCCCTTCACACAATGCAAACTCGACCTATGGGAAAAATCCATCCTACCTCTTCCAATGGCCATAAATTGATTATCACCGCAACTGAGGACTTCACTAAATGGATCGAAGCCATCCCCCTCATATACATAACTGACAAATAGATTTCCAAATTCATCCTCAACTACATCATCTATTAGCATGGTGTTCCACAGTCCATCATCTCAAACAACGGTTATCCCTTCCAAAATAAAGATGTTTGTGAGTTATGTGAACACTTTCACATCCAACATCATTTATCCACGCCATACTACCCTCAAGGAAATGGTCATGTTGAGGCATCCAATAAGACAATCATCAAAATTCTTAAGAAGATATCAATGAAAATAGATGTGACTCGCATATCCAACTTAACCCTACTATGTGGGCTTACCACAACCACATCTCCATGCCTATAGGAGCCACTCCATTCACCTTGGTCTTTCGAGATGAGGCCATCTTTCCCATCGAGGTTAAAATTCCATCCTTAAGAGTCTCCATGAAGGGTCTTATCGATGATGAATAATATAGACAGCCTTGACTACATGAATTGAAAATGTAAGACAAACAGAGACAAAATGTCTTAAATCATTTACAAGTATATCAAAATCATCTCTATTGTAGTTACAACAAGAGAGTCATATTCAGAAACTTTGACATTGGTGGCTTGGTCCTAATGCAAAATCCTAAGAATCAGTATGACAAAGAAAAACCTCGCAAGTTCAAGACCAATTGGCTGGGTCCTTACGTCATCACATCCTCTTTTGGTTTTGGAGCATACTAGCTAGCTACTCCAGATGATGAACAATTGATAGAGCCCACCAACAGTCTACATCTTCAAATTTTCTATGCATAGCATTAGAGATTTTGGCTGAAAGCCATAAAAAATACAAAAAAAATTGAAAAAAAAATTGTCACCTTGATGAAAAATTGGAAAGCAAGCATCTTAGTGACACCAATTTTTTATTTTTTTTAAATGACAAAAAAAGTAAAGAGGAATAATTTTTCCAATCGTGAAAACCTGGTAAATAGGAACTTTGGATAAGTACCATGGTGAAAACCTGGCAAACAGGCACCATGTGTAGTCATTCTTTGCTTTTCCATCTACTGTCACTTTATTTTCCTTAGTCCATAGTAAACATTTACTTTCTGACACCATCATGACATATGTCCTAAACTCCTCACCACTTTTTTATATGGCTAATAATGGTTGACATCCAATCTCGCATATTGTCTATTCGTCACCCAAGCATATCCATTTCCATGTCCATCAAATTTTCCCACTGCAGTGGGTATCGAACATGGTCCTTCCAATCATAAAATGTCTTGAAAAAAGAAAAAAAAATCATAAAATGTCCTAAAAAAAGACCAAAAAATAAAAAAATGTCTTGAAAAACAAAAAAAAAAAAAAAGACCTAAAAATTGAAATATTTCCTCAAAAATAATAAAATGTCTTGAAAAAGACCAAAAATAAAAAAATGTCCTAAAAAAAGACTTAAAATTTGAAAAATGTCCTGAAAAAAGACCAAAAAAAAATTGAAATATGTCCTAAAAAATATCTAAAAATCATAAAATATCCTAAAGAAATACAAAAACACAAAAACAAAGTCGTATCTTGTCAAGTCAGTCATGTCATTGATGAACTACATTATCTCTATGCATTTGCTTGGTAGGAAAGGCTCATCTTCAAGCCCCAGAGACATTAGGTCAGTCCTTTTAGGTTTGTTAAAATAAAGTCATGAACCAATCTTTGGTCATCAAGACAAAGTCATTGGTCATATTGAACTACGAGATCTCTGACTGTATGACATAGGCAAGGCCATCTATCAATGAGCCCCTGAGGTCACACTAGGTTTGTCCATTAGAGTTCACGACACTACACTGACACACATGTTAATTGTCTCCAAGTCAAACAAATTATTTCTAAAATAGGAAAACTCATAAAACAGGTTGTGATAATTTTTCAGTCAACATTCTAGTCAATTTTTTCATCCAGTTAAACTTAGTCAAAACAAGTCAAACTATCAACTCTTGGTTATTCTCCAAATGTGTCCTTTTGAATAACAACCCTTGTCATTTATTTATGCCTAAGGATGTGTCCTTCCTAGGCATCGCCACCAACATCTATCATTTTGAGGGTTCCTCATGACATTTGAGGACCAATACTCTTGACATCAACATCATTCAAAATGTGTCCTTCTTGAATTTAGCATCACCTATCATTCATCAAACCTGGCATCTCGACATTGTCAAACTAGGAAACTTGATAGTGTCAAACCTAACATATGACATTCAGACACACTTGGCATACACTATCTTGTCATTTTTTCTTTTGATTTTTCATCATGCTACTAGTTTCTCAAGGATGTCTTGACAACAAGATTTAGAGAAACAACAACGTATCATGATGATTGTCTTGTCTTGTCCTTTTCAAAATAGTCATGTTGCTAGTTCCCCGAGGATGTCCTGGAAACATGATTTAGAGGAGCAATGATGTTTCATGACTTGTCTTTATTGTCTTTCTTGTCTTTTTATGTTTGTGGTTGGTATGAGTTTTGATCATCCTTGTCTACGACTACTTGCCTTAAGTGATGGTACGACCTTACACACCATCAATATATGTCATATCATGGTGTTTGTCAGCCATTACAATAATCCACCCAATGATGATTAAGAGCAATAATTGTTAGTCCTATGGTAATATGTTGAAGGATTTCATCTTCACACTAACACATGTCTCCTTCTATCTTGTCATTTCTCCTTGTCTGTCTCTTGATGATACCCTGTGACATATAAAAACAATTGCATACATGATCATATAGGCATTGCATTAGTCCATAATACACATTAAATCATGCATTGAGTATTCATTAAGGCATATAGTCATTAAACATCCATTCAAATATTTACATTTACATCTCATTTGCATTGATAAATTGGAATTCACATAACATATAAGTCCATACATCATTTATATCATTAATACACATGCACCATAAGACATCACATATTGCATTTTTTATACATATATAGTCATATATCAGATAATCATAAACATGGCATCAATTACAATCAAAACATTATGCATCTATATAGAACATCACATAATCATCATGGCATATCAATATAAATAATCATCATAATTGCATACATCAAATGACATATAAAACACATCATCATAATCATCATCATAAATGCACACATCATAGAAATAATCAAATAACACTGCATCATCACATAAAATAAAGCTATAGGCCACATAAAAAATGCATCATATATATAATCTCAAAAATCATGTCACAGGATAGAGTCATGAGATATCCTAAAAATAGAGCTAAAGCTCGATGGTCAAAATATGAATGTCATAAAATAATGTCTGAAACATAACAACATGATAACAAAGTCAATTCCCTATGCTATACTCTCCTCATCCACTAGAGGAGAAGATCAAGGTGACTAATGCTCAGTGACAGGAACTAATATTGATTCCATCATGGTAATGATAAGTTGAGTCTATGAAGTAGATGGATCTCTAATTGAAGGTTGACTATGATCTGACCTATGCCGTGAACTAGATGACCCATGGCTATGGCTAGACCTATGCCTCAAAGAATTTTTGTGGCTATGGTGATACTTCTGACCTGAGGTATGTCCTGAAGAAGTAGATCCACCCATACTACTCTGGCTATGGTTGTTGTGAGTGTGGTTGCTACTCCCCAACCCTATCACTATCCTATTGTATGATCTAGAAAACCAAGGCTCCATCTAACCAGCCAACACTTCCCTCTCATATAGCATATGGTACTCGCACCTAGTCATGCTAACTCTAGCTAACTCTTTGGCCACATCCCCAACTGGTCCTACACATAACTTAGAAAATCCCATGCACCAACTCTTTGTCTCCCATCACCAGATCTCAACCTAATCCCTCTCAACCCATGTCACCTCCATCTTTGATCATAGAGATCTAATCTCTTTGGTGGCCTCATCCAATCCCCTCTGCATGTCATCTAGTCTTTGGTCCATGGTCACATCATGAGAAAAAGATGGCCCTCTATGTATGTCATCATCTCCCTCCACCATCCCCTCCTTCAACTACCTCTCTTCTTTGTCCATGGAATCCTCACTATCAATATCCAACTCCTCATCCCCAATAGCCTCCTCCTCCCCACCATCCAAGGCCTCCTTTGCTATGCTCACCTCAACATCCACCTCAGCCTCTGCATCCTATCTCCCCTTTGCCTTTGGTTGTACCTCCTCCTATCTCACATCCTCTTGCCTAGGCCCCTCATCTATCTCCTCCATCTCTAGAACCTCAGGAATGGCATCTAGCAGCACCCTCTCCATGGGCTATCAAACTCTCCTACCCTATCTCCAGCCATCTCCTCCTCTCCTCCTCCTTCCTCCACCTCCACCATCTTCTTTGTCATATCCTCCATCATCTCCCCCACCTCTCCCTCCATCCCCTCTACCTCCATCCCTCCCTCTCCCTCAGCCACCATCTTTTCCTCCCCTGCGACCTCATTGCACCCAAGGTATCACTGATCATTGATCAATGGGTGTTGGATCATCTAGATCTGTCAATGTTACTAGTTGGTGTGCCTACCACCAGGTGTTGAACTTGGCTGTGGTCCTAGGATTTTTCAGATACCCTCTCCATGCCCACTATTGTTCTACCATCCCATCAATCTACTACTCTACTAGAGGTACTAATATGGTAGGTCCCTTAGAGTCTTCCATGATATTCTTACATGATCAGTCATACCCACTGGCACATCCTATTGCTCACCAAACTTTCGTAGTACCCGCTGGGGTAGGTACATCTCAATGATCAATTGCAACTGAATGACCTATTGAATCAAATACCTGAACTACTTGCAGAATGGTAAATGCTCACCCTCATTGGCCCACTGAGCCCAATTCTTGTACGACCTCTAGACAAATTCCATCAGATTATCAATCTTGTGTCACCAATAGTTTTTCTCTCCAACCCTCGTCTATTGAAGATCTCCCACATATAGATAGACATAGGGCACCCCCTCAACTAGCTCTGGCCTCTAAATATGTGGGTAGAAGACGAGAATGTGCTCCCAAGCCTATATCATAAGCAACATTGTGTCATAGTTGATACTGTGCACTCCCATGTATGCTACCTCATGAAGCTAATGACAGAGCATACCAAGTAGACAAGGTCCCCACACAAAAAAAATCATGTCTCGTCATATCCTCACTAGTACATCTCCCCAATTGATCGAGAATCTGTGTATACGACAGTCTAGAATCAAACCATTGACAATCAATGTGCACAACATAGCATCCCATCAAGGATAGTGCTCTGCCATGAAATCCCAGTGAATCTCACAGCCATCGATGCCTAGTCCTGCACTGTCCTCAGCCTCATAAAAATTAGTGATAGCCTAATGTCCTCGGTGTGGATCATATACAACCCACTCTCCTTGGATCATAAGGTGCAAAATCTAGTACACGTCCTCAAGAGTCATCATGAACTCTCCTGTCGACAAGTGAAATGAGCAAGTCTTAGAATGCCATCTCTCAACGAGTGCTATCAGTAGTCCCCTATTTTCCCAAACAATGGACATATACATGATGTAGTATAATCCAAGTCACATTAGTTGCCTATGCTCTCTATATCAAAGATAATCTCTAAACGCATAGGTAGAAGGCTTGAACTCACGTGTGTACATGGGTGGTAATCATTTATGCACATGCAGAAACGAGAGTTGGAACATCATTAAATATCATTATTACCATCTTTCTAATTAAAAGCAAGTAAAAATTGAGTCTACAACTAAGTCAACCCTTATCAACTTTGGTGAAATTCAAATGCACTGGGTCAATGACATTTGTGTTGCACTAAGTCAATTGTGTCACAATACAACATTTCTGTTGCATGAGCCCTCAAATGTGTTATCCTTTAGCACATGCATCATGCTTGCTTTCATATGCATCATTGTCAAATCACTTGTGTCACTTGGCCTTGTGTTTGCATCACGACATAGCGATTGTGTCTTTGCACCTATCATTTGTGTCTCACTATGGAAAATGCATCTTTCTAGTCTGCAAATGCATCATTACCTAATGAACCCCTAATGTTTGCATTGTAACACATCAAATGCATCGAACGAGATGGTGAATGTGGCTTACGCAAACACATTTGCATCACAACACATTCATTACCCTAACTTTTAGCCCTAAAAAATACATGTAAAACAATAAAACGACAAAGTGGGCAAGGTGAACATACCAGTGGATCTGCACCCTCTGGCCGTCTAAAGGTCTAAACGATGTATCCACAGTGCTTAGTGACCTATTGAATCACCATTCTCGCATGGAGTCTTCTCTCTCTGAGCTCTCAAATCTCTAAAGGAAAAAGTGAAAATGAAATGACTTTTTACCCCTTTTGAACCTATTTATAGGGTAAAAAGTGGGTTTTTTCTTTAAATTTATTATTGGAGGCTCATTTGACCACCTTTGACCACCCTTTTCACCACCTTAAACACCTTGAAATCTGAAATCGCTTGCACCATTGACTTTCTAGACATCAAATTAGCTTGTTGAGACACTTTCCAATTTTTTGTCATTGGGAAAAAATTTGGAAATTTTTTTGAGGCAGCATTCATACACCATACCTTCGTTGGGGCATGTTTCTCACTGAAATTTTTTTGTTACAATGCAACAGGCTGCATTATGACAAAGAAGGGAAAAATGTAGATACATAAAAATGACCTAGGCCTGGAAGCTCTATTTTCTCCACATTCCTCCTAGCATAATTAAAATATTTAACTATGTCATATGGTCCAATTTTAACTATTAATTAAATAATTTTTAATTATTTAATTAATTCATGTCTTTTATTACTACTCATTATTTAAATAAATAAATTTTATTTATTTATTTAAATACATCACTAATTGTCTAATGTCTCTATAATTAAATTTATTTAATTATCTTGGTCCATCATTTCCTCCTGATTACTTAAATAAGTAAATTTTATTTATTTATTTAAATATGTCATTAATTTCTAATGTCTTCTCATAATAAAATAAATTCTTTTATTTATTTAATTATTGTCCACCATCTCATTTTAAATAAAATTGTTTATTTAAAATTGTTTCACATGGTCCCACCTTTTGAATTAAATTAATTTTTAATTCAAGTTGACAACTTTCTTCTAATAAATCAAATAATTTTTAATATTATTTGATTTTCCACCTCTCTCTTTTTATGTGCCATGCTCTTCTTCTTGTCACATGTCATCTTGTCCCTTGATTTGATCTTCTAGAAGGCAAATATTGTCCATTGATTTCAAATTCACCCTAATCTTTCCCTTAACCCTGATTGTGGGTTGCCACATTGAATCTTTTCCATTGATTCTAGCAAATTTTTCAATCTTCAATATTGACCATTCATCCAAAATTGCATTTTCTATAAAATGGCAATTTTGGTCTCATTTTGACATCTCATCTCATCTCATCTCATCTCACAAGCTCTTGGAATTTTGGCATCTCGACGTCTTGACATTCATAGGATATTTTAGGAATACTTTAGGCTTGCTTCATAGTTTCATAGTTGCATTGTGAGGTCATTTGAGTAGAATCCTTCAACATTTACTTAGGAAATTGGCATTATCATAGATTGCTCATCTCAATTCTTAGGGAAAACTTTAAATTACAACAAATAGAGAATGTGCAATTGAGTATCAATCATGGAGGATGAAGAAAATGGTGAGATATTTTCATTTTGATGCAGAGGGTATAATAATTTGGAAGAATCACAATGATTTTCAAGAATTTCAAAGATGCACTCTTAAACCCTGTTCTAGGCACCCTGATGGAGACAAGCCTCAATAGTTCACTTATGACCTAAAACCTTCTCTTATGGACCCCAAACCTTGGAATACTATTAGGAGACTCAATCAACCCTATCTTGAATGATTTCAAAGTCCCAAGCCTCTAACTTAGACAAAAACCCACTTTTTCACCTAGACTAGGCTTCTAGCCCAATAGGCCTCTAGTGACCGTTTTTTGGACTTTTCTCTCAACTTACCCAAAGGAATCCCTAACATAATGACTGATTAAATTTTTTTTATGATGATACACAACATACCAAAACCTTGATGGCACTTATTTCAGACCAATCCCTCCAAAACCTGTTGTTTCCACAAATTTAAGGCCTAATTAGCCCTCTTTCCCAAAGCAACCCTACTCAAATCTTAACTCCAGATTATGAAAATTTCTACAATGTCTCAAAATGTCTCCAAACTAATTATTTTCAAGGTCTTAGATTCCTATGATACCCTTAAAACTCTTAAACACAAAACCCTCAATAAATTGCTCCAAAACTAGGGCTTCTTGGATATTGGCCTTCCAAACACTTCTAGAACCAGTTCTTTAACTTTTCACCATTAATCAACATGTCTAAAAATTTACAACTCATAAACATACCCCTTGTTCAGGTAGAACTCCTACTGCTATACCTTAGGCACCTTTCCCATGCACCTTGCCTTGTCAACTCATGGTGTACACCCTAGAATCTTCCCTTCCTGCACATTGCCCTATTAGTCCTGTATAATAAATGTTACATATGATACATTTCATAGGTTATAGTCACAATCTTCCATGAAATGGATCAGGGTTCCATGAAAACTCTCAAAAATAGTGAAAAATATGAACTTTCTTTAGATAATCAGTTATAGTATACAAGAAACAATTATTACTGCTTATTAGGACATACAAAAGGTTTAAATGCATGTAAATACAAGTTCCTACTTCATCCAATTGATCATATTTTCAATGGAAGTCAATAGTTCATAAAAAAACTCAAGAAAATGTAAGAAATCTCAAGTTTTTACTATCTTTTCTATAAAAGTACATACAATCTCTTCAATGTCAACCAACAGTCCATACAAATGACTTCTCTAAGTTTGTATACCTATCTCCCAACTGCTCCAATAGTTTAGGATTGGTTTTATTAAATTATTGTTGTTAAAACTCCTAAAAGCTACTTATCCGCCCAAACTACAACTAACCATTGGATTTCAAAAATTTGAATTTCCAACTTCTATTTGATTGACTTCTATTAACTACAAACCCTTCCAACCTATTAAATTCTATCATTCAACCTTAATTGACATAAGTAAAACCTATCTAGACCCCTAGGACATTATTGGTCAACTTACAATGCATTTTGGTCCTAGGGTCCTTATCAGGACCCTCGGGACTTTTGATTCCCTTATTGCATTTATCCATTCTAAAAGCCATTATAGGTTTCAAAATGTTATAATTGATGCTTTTAAATGGTTTATAGGCCTTCATGACCCCTACATCCTCCTGACCCTTGAAGTGATCCTTAAGGAGCTTGGGTGCCCCTACACCATTCTCCCCAAGAAAGAAAAGATTCTTTCCCCAAGAAGTATCCAACTTGTTGCCACCACAATACTCCTTGTTCCATTATGATGTTTGCACCTTTTGATTACATAACATGAAATCTCATAAAGTTAATTTCCTTTTTTTCCAACCTGCACTCATGTCACATATTATGTTAGTGCCAAAATAGTGATTTGTTTGTCCTCTTTGCTGTTTGATCTCAATATGCCCTTATGCCCTGTTCCTACCTTTATTCCACTGACTTCTTTGTAGAGGAGCACCACTTCTATTATCCTCAACAATAGGGCATTCAATACCCCTAACCTTGATACTTCCCAAGTCCCAAATGTTCTGATTTTTAGGATTGTATGCCTCATAATCCTGCTATAACTTGTTATTTCTCACCCAACTAGTATCTTCCACTATCTTACCCCGCATATCCACCTGCAAATGCTTCTCAAAATAGATCACAAAGTTTTCATTTAACTGCTCCAAAGGAAAAGGCCTTAACTTATACCTATTAGCTCCATTGTGTACCAAATATGTATTATTGTATCCATCATGCATGGTTTGCCTAGTATACTGCCATGGTCCCCCTAAAATGATATGACCACAAGTCATTGGAATGACATCACAAAGCACCCTGTCCTGATATGCACCAATTGAAAAATCCACATAATACCTCTTACTAATCTCTACATGCTACAATTGAGTTACCCAAGTGGCCTTATATGGGATAGGATGATCAAATGTTTCAATTCCGAAATTGGCTACCATATCAGATGAAACCAAATTACTATGTGATTTTGAATCTATAAGAAATCTACATATTTTACCATGACTAAGACAATTTGTCTTGAAAATAGTTACCTTTGGTTCTTGATGTATTCTTTCCCCTTGCTTTAGCATAAGGAACTCACCATCAATCACAAGGTCTGCCATCAATGTCTTTGATTCTTCCTTTTAGTCTTCTTCTTCTTGTACCAAATTTTCCCTCCTATCTCTGCCCCTATTTGATTATTCCCATTTAGGAAATTTGAAAGAGGGATGCCCTGGCTCATTGCAATTGAAACACCTTCCTATGAATGTGACTCTACCTTGTCCAAATCTTCCTCCTTCTCTATGAGTGTATCCTCATCTTTGATCTGAAAACACCTCTTTGCTTTTGTTATTGTTGCTTTTATCATTGTTTCCTTGCCCTTGTTCTCTATTACCTCTACCTTTGTTTTAACTACCTCCTCTTCCACCATTTCTTGACCTCTCTTGCTTCCTTTTCACCTTTTCTTTTGCTCTAATGGCCAACTGAAAGCACTCTCCTAATGTCCATGGTACCTGAAAACCAATTTCATCTTTATAAGTTATACCTCAAACCATTGATATACCTGGCTACTTTTTAATCTTCTTCCTCATATCCTCCTCTAATACTAAGCTTGTGAAATTTCTCTATATAGGACATCACATCCATGTCCTTTTGTCTTAAATTATGTCTCATCCTCTTCACATGAATTGTGTAATCAAATGGTAGGAATTTATCCTTGACTAAACTCCTCATTCTTACCCATGTAGAAACTTTTTCCAATCCCCCAGCCATCCTATCATTCTGAAAACTAGTCCACCATGTCAATGTTGTACCTCTCAGCTTACTTTTGGAAAACTTAACCTTCCTCTCTTCCTCCATCTCGTCAAACTCAAAATAGTTTTCTAAGGCATCAAGCCATCCTAACACCTCTTCACTATCCATCTTTCCTTGATAGATAGGAAAATCTATGCGACTCTTTCCTCCATGACCTCGTACTACTTTCAACAACCTTACTAACCTCCTTTCCTCAAGGTCTTCTATCTCATCTACTAGTTGTTCTTGAGTTACATGTACATGCTCTTCTTCTTCATCATTGTCTTCTTGGTCTTCTTGTTCTTCTCTCCTCCTACTGCTCTCAAGGTTGTTTATCCTAGCTTGCATATCTTCTCTCTCCCTTCTCCATTTCCTCTCTTCCCTTGCTTTAGCCTTCTCTCTTGTTGCTTCTTGTTCTCTTCTTTCCCTTCTTTCCCTTTCCAAGGTTTCCCTCAACTCCTCCAACTCTCTTGCTATTTTATTTTTAGGTGCCATTGTTGAACCTTCAACCCCCAAAGGACCTACTCTCTGATTTGATACCAATTTGATGTAGAGGGTATGGGACTTTGGAAGAATCACAATGATTTTCAAGAATTTCAAAGATGCACTCTTAAACCTTGTTCTAGGCACCCTAATGGAGACAAGCCTCAATAGTTCACTTATGGACCCAAACCCTTGGAATATTCTTAGGAGACTCAATCAACCCTGTATTGAATGATTTCAAAGTCCCAAGCCTCTAACTTAGAAAAAAACTCACTTTTTCACCTTGACTAGGCTTCTAGCCCAACTAGACTTCTAGTGACTATTTTTTGTACTTTTCTCTCAACTTCCCCAAAGGACTCCCCATCCTAATGACTTATTTAAGTGTTTTTTATTATGCTACACAACATACCCGAACCTTGATGGCACTTGTTTCAAACCAATCCCTCCAAAACCTGTTGTTTCTACAAATTTAAGCCTAATTAGCCCTCTTTTCAAAAGCAACCCTACTCAAATATTAACTCCAGATTATGAAACTTTCTACAGTGTCTCAAAATGTCTCCAAACTAAGGATTTTCAAGGTCTTAGACTCCTATGATACCCTTCAGACTCTTAAACACAAAACCCTCAATAAATTGCTCCAAAACTAGGGCTTCTTGGATATTGGCCTTCCAAACACTTCCAAAACCAGTTCTTTAACTTTTCACCATTAAATCAAGATTTCTAAACATTTACGACTCATAAACATACCCCTTGTTCAGGTAGAACTCCTAATGCTATACCTTAGGCACCTTTCCCATGCGCCTTGCCTTGTCAAATCATGGTGTACACCCTAGAATCTTCCCTTCCTAAACATTACCTTGTTAATCCTATATAATACATGTTACATATGATCCATTTCATAGGTTACAGTCACAATCCCCCATGAAATGGATCAGGGTTCCATCAAAACTCTCAAAAACAGTGAAAAATTTGAACTTTCCTTAGACAAACAGTTATATTATACAAGAAACTAGTTATTACTATTTATCAGGACATACAAAAGGTTTAAATGCATGTAAATACGGGTATGTGCAAGATCATTATGGAAAATACAGGCCCTTAAGTGGCAAAAAATTCAAAAAAATCAATCTTAGGAAACTTGACATAAAAATTTGAACAAGTTATCTATATTATTTCAAAAATATGTAAGAATAGAATCTGTAGAAAATTGAATGTAGTTTCTAAACTACTAGGTTTATTTAAAATAAATAAAATCTATTTGGTGAAATTTGGGGAATTTCAATGCAATAGTACTTAAAATTCAAAGAAGAAAAATAAGTAGATTAATGCATTAAGTCACCTAACCATAATAAAATGATAATATTTTTATAAGATTTTATATATAATTAGGATCATGTCCAGATGTGATGCATATTTTTTGTAATTTTTTTTCCAAGTAAATAATTAATTATGGATTTTTTATTACAACTTTTAAAAAATATAAAAAAATCATATGTCTGACCACCTTAACTTGGTCAAAACTTCATGAAATTTAATTTTTCTTTTTTTAATCCTATAGTATGTGAAGCATAAAATGTGACGCATGTTTCATATTCAAAAAATGTGATACTGTTTGAAAGTTATAAATATTTTTCAATCAACCTATGAATCAGGGCTTTAGTCATAATTCTAATAGAAAATAAATAATAATTATTTATTGAATTCAAATTAAATCATAATTTATATTGGTAGTAAGCTGAGAATCTCCTCTAAAAACCCTTTTCGTTTCATCAATTTTGGGTAAAAAGAAATCGTCAGCCACATACGCTACAAATACCCATAATATTGACACTTTTTGGCCCATCATGATCTTGCACATACCCATACAAGTTCCTACTTCATCCAATTGATCATATCTTCAATGGAAATCAATAGTTCATAAAAAAACTCAATAAAATGTAAGGAATCTCAAATTTTTACTATCTTTTTTGTAGCAGTCCATACAATCTCTTCAATGTCCACCAACAGTCCGTACAAATAACTTCTCTAAGTTTTTATACCTATCTCGCAACTGCTCCAACTATTTAGGATTGGTTTCATTACATTATTGTTGTTAAAACTCCTAAAAGCTACTTACCTACCCAAACTACAACTAACCGTTGGATTTCAAAAATTTGAATTTCTAGCTTCTATTTTATTGACTTCTATTAACTACAAACCCTTCCAACCTATTACATTCTATCATTCAACCTTAATTGACATAAGTAGAACCTATGTAGACCCCTAGGACACTATTGGTCTACTTACAATTCATTTTGGTCCTAGGGTCCTTATTAGGACCCTCAGGACTTTTGATTCCCTTATTGCATTTATCCATTCCAAAAGCCATTATAGGTTTCAAAATGTTATAATTGATGCTTTGAAATGGTTTATAGGCCTTTGATGACCAA
>VDFB02114233.1:0-15558 GCA_007258455.2 Sequoia sempervirens
ATAGGTCAATCCTAGAAAGGTGATTAGTTAACTAGATATAATAATGACACTATTTACACTATAATATGTGTATAAGGAGACACATATATAAAAAATAAATATGTATCCTTATTGAAAGAGACATCTAAGGTTAGTGTTAACATTATCATACATGATTAGTGATAGAAGAACCATACTTTTATATGTCTAGATTCAGTGGGAATAAGAAAAACATAGAATAGGACAACAAAAAAGTATATTGAGTCAGTTTTATACTTGAAGATTAAAAGCCATGATATATGAGGCTCTTGTGATTTCAGTTGATTTATATGTAAACCTTAAAAATAATTATACGGATGACTGTTAGTACATAAACTTAGTTTATACGTGAACCTATTTTAGTTGAGACAAGTTTTAACTTAGTAATTATCATAATAAACCAAGGGGTAAACGAGTTTCCCTTATAAAGAAATTTTTTATTGAGATCTTTCAAGTACAAAATTAAAAAGTGTTTCATATATGTTTTGTTTATCTCAAGGGTTCAAGATTTGAAATCATGTTTGAATTTCAGTTTTCTAGTTATTAGATAAAAAAAATTGCCACTTGACTAAATTTTTGTATCGGAATAGTTTTTCTTGATACTAATTCAGCCAAGTTAGTGATAGAAAGGATGTCTCAATAGTGTAGAAAATATTATGTCATGCATGATATGCTTATTTTTGGACACTATACTATTATGTGTGCTTGAATGTGTAATAATAATTCTTGAAAATCAATTTGAGATAGAGGTGTGTGAACATACAAAACACATATCCTTTTAGGAACGTGTATTTGTTTATCAAAAATTTGGCCAAAGTAATGCAAAATTCACTACTTGCATTGTTGGTTCATAGTGTCTATTTATTTTCTCAATCACACATATCAAAACATGAAAGTTGAATCTTCACTACTATTGATCAAGCATTAATCAAGAACACACATTCACAAAGTAGAACACAAAATATACGTGGAAACCCAAGATAGGAAAAACCACAGTGAGAATAGTCGCTTGGATCTATTGTCCAAATCTAGCCTCACAAAGCAAGTATATACAAGTGAATTTTACAATATGAAGTAGGAACCAACCTACTAGAGACACTGTTGATGAGTGTTTAAATGCATTGCTCAACATAGATAAAACACAGAGTGCTCTATCTCTCTTGAAAGGAAACTTTCTTTAGAAAACTATAGAAAATAACCCTACGGCTTCGGATGTTAGGTCTTGATTATGCAAAAATGACTAGTGGTAAATGTTATTGCTGGTTTCACAAAGAGCATTTATGGTTCAACAAAAGACTGAAAGCTTTTTTGAAACAAGGGTTTTATGAAATTTCAAAATTAATACAAAACCTAACTATAATTTCGAGTTCTGAAAATGACTATAAATCATCAAATATGGCAATCAACATTGATGCTTTCTTTCCTAAAACTAACCCAAATTCAAAATAAATCGCAAAAGATAAGGGTTTTAAGAGAATTCTAAATCTAAATCCTAAGGACAATCATAACAATGGTTGATGCTTTAGATAGATGGATCCCTCATAAGCTAATTTCTTCTTAACCAAGTTCAAACCTACAATATTACATAAATAGTATAATCTTCAAAGGAAAACTTAAAGGTTTTCAGATTGTAAACATTCAAACACATGCCCAAATTTGTCATAATATGAATAAATATTCATAGTTGAACCATTGCATTTAAAAGGGCTCAAACTAACCATACAAAGTAACTTACAATCAACAAATTACAAATGGTATGAATGAAAGATCTATCAAAATACCCTTCAACACTTTTCCATTTTTGTAATTGAACTAAAACTAAACAACATGAAAATAAAACTTGGAAGTAGGAACAATGCAATATTACATGAAGCAACAAAGAATAAGAGCACCAAAAGCTAATATCTTCTCCTTGTATTATCTTCAAAATTTCTTTACAACAATTCTAGATCCAATTTTACAATGAGGTAGAACCTCATATTTATAGAGTTACATTACAAATTAGGGTTCTAGATTAACCCAAAATCAATAGCTAAGGTTAAACATGATGGGCGCCTACCTAGGTCGGCCAAATGTTGGACCTAACCTATTTTAAATGCATTTACATTTTAAAATATTAAAAAAATTGACACAAAACTCAAGGCACCCCAGGATGGTGTGGGACTTTTGGAAAAATAAAATAAATGTGGCACAGATTCCAAGGTAGGTCATCCCCCTCCACATCTTTCCTTGTTTGTTACCTTCTTAAATACTCTTGGACTATATGCAAAATGACATTTAATTCCTCCAAGCTGGGCGTGGGAATTATCTGGATTATGTATGATGTGGTTGCCACCCCAACCTCAAAACCTTTTAGTGCTTTGGTCCAATCCTACTAAGATTCTTGGAATCTATGCATGAAACTGATATACATAGTTGCATCTTCTAAGTGATTCTCAGTAATTACACCATCAACTACATGAGTGAAGATATATTTCCACCATTGTTTTAATATATCAATTTTAATATATTCTTTATGAGTGATTTTCTTTTCAATCATAGCTTCCAAAAACAAAACATAACCTCCAGAAACTTCATGTAAATCCTTTTCCATTTTTGGAAATCAATTAATACCTTATCTATTATCTCCCTTTTAAATTTAAAAGAATGCAACCAAGATTCAGGCTCACCAACCTTATCTACAACAATTATTTTCTCTTCTACTAAAACTTGTTGTGGAGCATCAACCGAGACATTCAACCTCACTATAGTCCTATCATCCGTGGCTTTGCAAGCTACAATTATTTGTTGTACCTTATCTAAACAAGTTGAACACCTATCATATAATTGCACAATTTCATCAAGAATGGGGATTCCTTTGTTGAACACTGTAAGAAAAGCTTAGGTGTGGAACAAACTCTCCTAACGTCAAAACCTCAGGGAAGAATGCAGAGGAGACTTTAAATTTTACAATTACAGTTCAATTAAGATACAATTGAAAAGATTAATAGAAACAGAGAAATAAACACACACAATTGAACACCAGATTTATGTGGGAAAACCCTTATGGGAGAAAAACCCACCACACCAAGAAAAACCCCTTTGTATTATAGTAAACAAATTGCATATAGAGTACAGGCTTCACTCTTTGATGTCAAATTATAGCAGCATAATTTCCTGATCAACCTTGTACAGAACATCCCAGTTACAATGCTCTCTGAATTTAATTCATACACACTGATCACACATCGAACTTTTCACCGAACCTATCATCATCTTCGATTACAGAGTATGTCCATGTCATTCATGGTTTGTTGATCTTCCTCACAGGAACGGTCACAACAGTCCAGCTGCTAGCGGTTTACATTCCGCTTCTTTGATTGGTTGAAAACAAACCACGTAGGATAGTCCTTCGGTCAAGGCGTTCAAACTGTGTCACCTGTCGGTGAGACACTAGGCCGTGTCTCCCCGATGACACAACGCTGGGCTGCCATTATCACCCAGAGTCACCACCATCAGCAAGAGTCATATCGAGTTCAAAAATGTTGCCTAGACTCACTCTATTGCTAAGACATCATATCGATATCCATTGTAGAAGCATCAGCTAGACTATCGCTATTGGCGAGAGGTCATACCAAACACAAATCCAACTTGTGTAGATCTATCGACAAGAGTTTCACCATCGCTAAGAGTCCTATAGATCCTCAATGTCATACCGATGTTCATACCCATCAGCGAGACCAACAGTCATCGGCAGGAGATCACACTGAAGACATACTCGATAATTCATATTACCCCAACCGGTCTATCGACAAGAGCAACACCATCGGTAAGAGGTTACACCAAAGTTCATCACTCATGTAGCTCTATCGGCAAGACCATCGCTATCAGAGATACATCATACCGAGCATAGAATAGTCAGAGAGACCACCACTATCACCAAGTGGTTATATCAAATGCACCAGCCTGTCGACGAGACCACATCCATTGGCAAGAGTTCTTACCGAACGCAAACTTGTCAGCCAAGAGTCTCCTTGATAACATCCTTGTGAATAACTGTCGGCAAGACATACACTGTCGAGATGAGTCATTCTGAATGTTCAAGCCTCTCCCCGATGACTTCTATCGCCACAAGTCTCCCTGATAACCATTAGACACCAACTTCGTCGGCAGAGATGCGCTTTCTGGCGGTGGAGTTAGAGCTTTCCTGACGATCAACATGTCTTACCGATGACTCACCGTCGGTAAGAGACAAATAAAGAATCTCGGCGACTGAACACTCAAGTTTAAAAACACAAGCTGCTAGTCGTTAAGACTTCTAGAGGGTCTCACTTGACTTTTCTCTTTTAGAAGGTTTACATGCTGAAGTAAGATTGGACACATTTCCAACAATCTCCCACTTGGTAAGATATCTTCTTGACACCTCGAACTGCTCGACGGGGAATTCGCGCCAGACGCTGAGGGCTGTCAGTAAGCACCACCTGAACTTGTTTGTGCTCACTAGTTTCATCAATGCATCTGCAACATTTTCTAGAGTATCCACTTTTTCTAAAGAGACCTTTCCATCCTCCACCATATCTTGTACAAAATGATACTGCACATCAATATGTTTAGATCACGGCATGGAAGTGGGATTTTTGCCAAAAATAACTTTTCGATTTATCCGCGATGGGAATTGTAGTTTTCCGCATCAATTGAATTTTAGAACCTGGCGGTTTAAACCAGATTGCTTCTTTCTGGGGCATGTGTTGCTGCCATGTATTCTACCTTTGTAGTGGATAATGACTACAACTTTGCAGCTTACTCATCCAACTAAGCTGCAATATTCCAGCATGAAATATATCGGTGGATCTTAGCATCAATGTCCCTACCTAATCCGAGGAATCCCACATAGCATGTCCGAGATGAGAGTCCTACTATTGATTCAGCCAAATTCCCTTGATAACTACAAAGTATTACGAAGTACCCTTCAAATGTCTAAACACCCTTTTCCGCGGCATCTAATGTGTCCTTCGGGGATTTTCCATAGAAGCAGCTAAGAACTCCCATTTGTGGGCAATGTGGCCTTGTATAGACTATTGCATACATTAAACTTACAAGCTGCATGGCAGGCGCTACGGTCATGTCCTCTATCTGGTGGGAGATTTTGGATAGTCTCCAATAGATAGCTTCATTCCCTACAAAGGAATTCGGAACAACTAAATTTGGTTTGCGGTGTTCCGCCTAGAATCTCTCGAGCAATTATTAATACAGCACTCTGATTGAGCCAAATTTTTCTATTCTTCCTATCTGGTTATTTCCATTCCCGAATATACGGCTACACCAAGTCTTTCATTTCAAACTTTGCGGTGGTGGTTTAGATGTCGTGCTTATACTATTGCCTATGAACAACATATCATCAACATAGAGAGCAATAATAAGAATACGATCACTTTCAACTTTGAAGTACACACAGTGATCAAACTTCGATCTTACAAATCCCAATGACAAAATAAAAGTATCAAACTTCTGGTACCACATTCTAGGAGATTGTTTTAATCCATACAAAGATTTTTTGAACTTGCAAACTAGTTTTTCTTTACTTTTTTCCACAAAGTGCTAAGGCTGGGACATATAGATTTCTTCTTTAAGGTCACCATGAGGAAAATGTTGTCTTCACATCCATCTGTTCAATCTCTAAGTCATATGCTGCTACAAGTGACAAGAAATCATTAGGCGATAGAAGCAGCTATAGGAGAAAAAATTTCTCCATAATCAATTCCCTCTACCTAGGTATACCCTTGTAACCAACGCCCTTATACTTTTCCACACTGCCATCCAGACCTATTTTCCTTTTAAATACCCATTTATAGCCAACAACTTTTATGCCTTCAGGCAAGGGTACCAAACTCCAAGTATCATTCTTTTCTAATGATGCCATTTCTTCATTCATGGCTTCCAACCAAGAGTTTGAATCAGACATTCTAAATGCCTCTTTCACAGTCCTAGGCTCATCGGTGCTAGAAATTAAAGCATAGGCACAAGTATAATCTATCAAAGAGAACCCATACCTATCAGGTTGCTTTCTTTCACATGTTGGTGACCTCACCTCCACCGGTGAGAGGTGGGGTTGATCTTCTTCTTGAGAACTCGCAGAACTTCACTTGAGCTCCTGGGTTTGGTACATTTTGAATTTTCAATTCCTCTTTTATGCGAGGTGTCAAAGATTTCAACTGTCTTTTATTTTCTAATTTTGTCTCTATTTGTAGATCCAAAGTAGAAGGCTTTAACTCACGAAAAATAACACTTTTGTTGTATGGAGCCTTCTCTATATCAGGATTCCAAAGCTTGTATCTTTTTATGCCAGCACTATAACCAATAAAAATACATTTAATAGCCTTGTTCTCCAATTTAGATCTTTTTTCATTAGGCACATATGCATATGCTTCACAGCCAAAGAGACACAAATGTGTCACCGAGAGGGGCTTCTTTCCATACCATGCTTCAAGGTGTTTTCTGCAACAAGAGAATTAGAATGATTTATTAAAGAGTAAAATGTTGTTGCAATGCCTCGATGAGAACTTCTCCTCAAACCAACTCTTGCTTAGCATGCCATTGCTCTTTCCATCAACTGTCTATTGAACCTTTCAAGCAGCTCCATTTTGTTGCGGCGAGTGTAGAGGGGTATAGTTTATGTCTTTTAATCCCATGATTTTTACAGTACCTCTCGAACTCATTAGAACAAAAATCACCACCATTATCAATCCTTAAACATTTTATTTTTCTTCAAGTGTGATTTTCCACAAAGTTTTTAAATTCCTTAAAATGGTAGAACGCGTTTACTTTTTGAAATAAACCATTGCCTTCTTGAATAATCATCAATAGATATTCGCATAATATCTTGATTTGAACAAAGAAAGAAACATTCTTGGATCCAAAAACATCGAGACAGAATGTAATCAAGTAAACCGAGATTTAGCCGGGGACGGTAGAATGTAACGGTGTTGTTTACCATATATACAATGTTAACAAAGCTTCGGTCGGTTACAATCATCAAAGCCAACTTCAACCCGGTTTTATTTTTCAAGGTTTTTAAACCTTTTCACCAATGTGGCCAAGCCTATGATGCCAGAGAATAGTCTTTTCTGCTGGAAGTTTAACTTCCATAGAGTTTGCACTATCAGGAACTTTTTCCTTTTTTTCTCCATGAGTTGCTTTCTATGACTTTACAAAGACACTATTGCATTGCACAACATGTGTATCCTAGCTTATCTGAGGGGTACCAATTAGGCTAGCACCATTGAGCCACTAGTCATTTTGCAGCCATTTCTAAAGAATGCAACTTGCACTCCAACATTGTTCAGCTTACTAATAGAAAGTAGATTTTGAGCCAAACCTAGTATATGCATTATATCATTGATTCCCTTCACTCTTCCATCAGGGAACTGAATTACGACTCTTCCATGACCAACTATTTCCAGAGATGAATGGCTTGCCAAATGCACCCTTCCACCATCATATTGTTTTATACTTGGTGAACTAGTCTCTATGAGATGTCATGTGGAAAGATGCTCTAGAATCAATCGGCCGGAACTGTCATCACGATGCCTATCTTGACCAAGGCTGCAAGTAGAAAGCATCTACATAACTCACGAGAGAAAGAGTCATTGTGGGAAGAATACTTCTTCTTCTTCTTTTTCTCCTCTTTACAATCCTTTCGGACATGACCAGGTTTCCCACAATTCCAAAACTTCACCTTGGACTTCTTTCCAGGAGACTTTGATCTCCCCTCTAATTTGGATTTGGACTTCTTGTCCTTCTTTCTTTGCGTTTTCCTCTAGCGGCAAGAGCCTCCTTAAGCCATCTTCAGAAGATTTTCTTCTCATCTCTTTTGATAACAAAGAAACAACAATATCTTCCATCTTAAAAGAGGAAGTAGTACTCCCAATAGCCATCACCAAGTGATCCCAAGAATCTGGCAAAGAACATAACAATAGCATACAACGATCTTATTTGTCAATATTCACACCCATAGATGCTAACTAGGCAATCAACATGTTGAAAGCATTCAAATGATCAGCAACAAATGCTCCTTCTTGCATTTCAAAGAGTACAACTTCTTCCTCCAAGAACAACTTATTACCAAGGACTTTCCTTGATAAATAGCTACCAATCTTTTCCACAAAGAAGATGCAGTCTTTTCTTCATGAACATTTAGAAGAACAGAGTCTACTAAACAGAGCCTTATAAGCCCCTTTGATTTTTGATCTGCAAGGTCCCAATCCTCTTGCTTCATGCCTATAGACTTCATTCCAGACATAGCAAGCCAAAGGTCATGATCAACCAACAGATCTTCCATTTTAAGTTTCCACAACTCAAAATTGCTGCCATTAAATTTCTCAATTTCAATCTTTCCTAACGTGCTTGCCATCTTATTCTATAATTCGAATTACCAAACTTCTACCAAGACTCCCCTTGAGCGAGAATTGACTCAAAAACCCCAACGTACTCACAAGGATAACACAACTGGCCAGGCTCTGATACCACTTGTAAGGGAAGTAAAGGTGCAGAAACAACTCTCCTAATGGAAAAACCTCAGGGAAGAATGTAGAATTGACTTTAAAATTTTACAATTACAGTTCAATTAAGATACACTTGAAAGGATTAACAGAAATAGAGAAATAAACATACACAATTGAACACCAGATTTACGTGGGAAAACCCTTATGGGAGAAAAACCCACCACACCAAGAAAAACCCCTTTGTATTACAGTAAACAAATTACATACAGAGTACAGGCTTCACTCTTTGATGTCAAATTACAACAACAACATTTCCTTGATCAACCTTGTACATAACATCAGTTATAATGCTCTTTGAATTTAATTCATACACACTAATCACACGTCAATTCAGAACCAATCATCATCTTCAATTATAGAGGTATATTCATGTCATTAGGTACGTTGATCTTCCTCACAGGAATGGTCACAATAGTCCAACTGCTAGCGGTTTACATTCTGCTTCTCTGATTGGTAAAAAAAAAACCACGTAGGATAGTCCTTTGGTCAAGGCGTTCTATCTGTGTTGCATGTCGGTGAGGCACTAGGCCATGTCTCCCCGATGCCACAATGCCCGACTGTCGTTATTGCCCAAAGTCACCACCATCGGCAAGAGTCATATCGAGTTCAAAACTATCATCGAGACTCACTCTATCACTAAGACATCATATCAATATCCACTGTAGAAGCATCGGCCATACTATCGCTATCGGCAAGAGGTCATACCAAACACAAATCCAGCTTGTGCAAATCTATCGGCAAGAGTTCCGCCATCACTAAGAGTCCTATAGATCCTCTATGTCATACCAATGTTCATACCTGTCGGCGAGACCAACAATCATCGGTAGGAGATCACATCGAAGACATACCTGACAGTTCATATTACCCCGACCAGTCTATTGGCAAGAGCAACACCATCGGCAAGAGGTTACATCGAATTTCATCACTCATGTAGCTCTATCGACAAGACCATCGCTATCGGAGAGACATCATACCGAGCACAAAATAGTTGGAGAGACTATCGCTATCGCCAAGAGGTTATATCGAATGCACCAGCCTGTTGGCGAGACCACATCCATTGGCAAGAGTTCTTACCGAACGCAAACCTATCAGCCAAGAGTCTCCCCGATGACATCCTTGTGAATAACCGTCGGCAAGACATACACTGTCGGGGTGAGTCATTCCGAACATTCAAGCCTCTCCCTAATGACTTCTGTCACCACAAGTCTCCCCGATAACCATTAGACACCAACCCGTTGGCAAGAGATTTTCTCGGGAAGAATGAGTTGGAAACTTTCACAGCGATCGACATGTCTTGCCAATGACTCCTGTCAGCAAGATATAACCAAAGTCTTAGTGACCTGAACACTCCAAAGATTTAGAACACAACTGCTAGTCGGTATAACTTCTAGAGGGTCTCACCAAATTTTCTCTTTCAGGAGTTTACATGTCAGTAAGATTGAGACACATTTCCCAAAAAACACCACATCAATCCACTTTGAGAAACTTTTGTAGAGGATTTCATCTTTCCCAACTCATCAATGGCCTCCTTTGAAAGCATTATAGACTATGTAGAAGGGCCAACATCCATCTGAAGTGGGCTAATCAAGTTTCTAATTTAACTTTGTAACTCTTCCACTTGTGCTTTCAACTACTCTTTGGCCTTCACCTCCTTTTCAAGCCTTTGTACAATGGTCTCTATAGATTCCCTTAGCTTGTGGAATTCTTGCTTCTTTGAAGTAGGACACAAGTTTATTGTGGTAAAATTATAATCCTCAAGAGTAATGTATCCCTTTTCTTTTTCAGCAGTAGGGTGGTAATGTGCATAACTTGAGTATGTTTTTACCCTCTTCCTTTCCTTGGGCTTATTCATGGTAGCCAAAAACTCATCCCAATTAGGAGTACTGATGCAAACAAAAACCGCCCCAATCCACAACTCACAAAACAACAAAGATTAAACAAAGAGAGAAACTATTTCAAATCAAATCTAAAACTTTTTTCATTCAAATTTATACAAATACAAATTTCTCAATACATTTTTGAAATCAAATCTCCATAAATGTTCTCCATGTAGCTTCTTTTTGTTGTTGTTTAGACCTTCACACAACTCCAAAATCTCTGCACCTCTCACACACTGGTGCCTTGTCTTTCCTTCATTGGTGTTGCTCAAACTTGAAACCAAAACCCCCAATGAATATCTCTACAGAGGTATCTTTCTCCTCCCCCTTCCTCACAAACTCCTTCCCACGTCATTCTTCAAAACCCCCCAAAAAATGCATTGAAAATCATCAATTATTGTCCCTAAATGGATGCCCAACTCCCCCCAAGAATAGCTATACATATTTTGAGTTTGTGCAATATTAAATGAGATGTTTTAAGCCTCCATTAACTCCTATAGGTGCTATCTTTACTCCTAGAGGCGTTTTTCTCTATTCTGGGCATTTTAAAAACTCTAAAATCTTGATTTTTTGCCTCTTTTATGCTCCAAACGCCCCCATATTTATGCATTAGATAAATAGTTAATGAAGGAATAAAAACTGATATTTAATTTCCATGACCCTCATAATACCCTTCCACAATAAAATTGATTAAATTGGTACTCTAGAAGTGTTGAATAGAGTGCTGACAGACAAAAAAAAATTAAAGTCCTCAGATTCACACAAAAATTGGCGTGCAAGCTTGGAATAGTATCCCATGAACTCCTGCAAAAGGATTTTACTTCAGCCTTCCAAAATCATGACATATTAAACTTTTCATAATTTGCTAACACTTTTTAACAAACTTTCAACATTAAAATCTCCCAAACTGAAAAATGTACAACTTTAATTCTTTTTGCATATTTCATATGCCACCTCCATGAATAAACCTACCAAATTATTATACTCCTATCCTTACGAGCTTTCCATAAATAATTTTTGAAAACTATTTGCGAAGCCTTAAAGTGACAATTTGATCAAAATTGATTTTATGCAAATTTGAACACACCAAGAGTTTTCCAAAGCTAAGAGATGTCAAACCCCAAAACACACCGAAATTGAAATTCAAACCCAAAGCTTGTTTTAGGTTGATGTTGATTACCAATCTACCTAGATGCTCCTATGTATCAAGTAGCTACTTCTACAATTGGCTTAATCTTTAGATGTTCTTTGAGCCATTTCAGAGCAATAGATTTTTCCATGTTTGTATCTTCCTCCTACTGTTTTTCCTCTTGTTGCCCCCGAATATTCTTCCTTTTATCCTCTTTTCCCTTATCTTTCTCTTCTTCCTATTGTTATTGTTCTTCTTCTTCTTGATATTGTTGTTGTCGTTGTTCATCATTTCCAACATTCACCTCATGCAATTGCTCCTCATGTTCTACAGAAGTATCCTCAAATGCCTCTTTCTCTTGCTTAATGTTCACTTATATAATTGGTGGGATTGAATATATAGGCTATTAATCATTTGGTTTCTCTATATCACACTTTCCTCTTGATGAAATTCGTCTTCACGATGCTTCTCTAGAATTTCATTGGTGTTTTATCCTATGGTGGTCGTTTCCTTCCTTGTAGATTCTTCCAATTGTTCTGCGACCTTCTCCAAATTCTCCAAGTTTTGGAATGGAATCCTACTCCTTGTCCAGAAGCCTTTCTTTGGTATACAACTTAGGGCTTATCCCTAGAACTCTCAAAATTAATTGCTTCTTCTTTTGTATTCCCTTCTAGGTCTCAATGGCATGTGTATCCTCAAAATGCTTTGTAGAAGGGATCTCCTCTTCTTGAGCTACTTATTCCTTTTGGGAAGGAGGAGGAGTTCGATTTGCTAAGGAGGATACCCTTTTCTTCAACCTTTCCCTTGTAATCCTTCATTTGGATGGCTCCTCAGTAGATGATTTTGGTTCTTCTCTATTCTTCTCAGTGGGTTTCCTCTCAACAACATCTGTTATCTTCTTTTTACCCTTGTGCTTGTATGATTTTTCGGTATCCTTTCTTTCTACCCCATGTGGATCAAAGTTCCTTTTTGTATGTGTTTGGAGATGAAAGAACTCCATCTCAACTTCTAAATTTTGAGCACTGATAATGGTAGGACAAGCTTCCCAACCATTTATTAACACTAGGAATTCACCTCCCATACTCGTTTTGTGCATGCTTTCCAACACTTTATCAAAGGAAACCAACTGCCTTGTGACCTCCAATATCACAATCTTGTTAGTTGGATATCTAAGCAATATGTAAGGCTTGAGAGGGCAGCCTTGAATTTTGATATACAAAAATTTTGAAATTGGATAATCCAAGAGCCATATTCCTCACCAACTCTATAGAATCAGGTGAAAATCTAATATGCAAGGCCTCCAACAAAGTTCTAGTAATATACATGGAAAAAAAATCATTCGCTCTCTTATAATGAGAGGTGTTGGACAAGTGCAGCTATGAATAACACTCATATACCTTTATCTCCCTAGGCCCATTTCCCATTGTTCCTTTACATGTCAATCCTCTATATTTGAAATTTTTTGCCAGTATGTAGACAACACAAGAGGTCATTGTAAATTTCCTATTCTTTTCTACCTCTTTCAACTGCTTGTCAATGTTATCACTTATCAATCTTTCCCAATAGAAGTTTGTCCCCTTCTCTCTCTTTGATGGCATGGAACATCCAATATTTGAACTAGGAAACCTTCTCAAGCCCCATGATCAACTTAATAGGGTTACCATGTCACCATATTCCTCATGGAAATCACTTCTATTTAGGTTGAAAATGTTGTCTTGGTTTGTTCACCCATTTAGTATTTATAATTTCCATAGCCTTATCTAGATTTTTTGTATAGAATTTCCTAGTTGCTTCTAAAGTAAACATTGTTAGCCTTGAGTGAGATGGAATCTCAAAAGCTTCATCCAAAGCTTCCTCAATGAAATTGGCCATAATTCTACCTTGTGGGCCAACAATCTTTCTTTCATCAAATCTATAGTGCTTGGCACACTCAATAATCATCTCAGGACACTAGATTGATGGTGAGAATCCAGTAGCTTGAACAATTCCATTATGGACCATTTTCTTTGCTAATTCAAAGGGACTTGGGCCAACCATTCTCTTTTAAAACTCTTCTAAGTCCACATGACCAAGGTTGGTATCTCCCACATTGCCCCAATATGAAGCAATTTTGGTTTATGGTAGAACACCTTTGAAATAAAACTTCATTTGCATCACCTTGGAGAGTTTCTCCTCAACTTTCCGAATCTTCTTACTGTTGCCTACCTTTCCCACTTGTTTTCTTGCATCAACTTTGTTTGTCTCATCTTGCATATGTTAGCAAAACATCCTAATTACTTAAAAGGAAGGATAAGTGTGTAAAGGATGAACAAATCCCCCAAGATCTTTAACATATTCAAATCATTTGAAATTCATGAGAAAAAAATACACCCTTTCATAATTACATAAAACACCATTTAGAATCATATGCTTAAAATCCCAGCATGAAAAATGTTAAATCCATCCTTAGAGAACAATTTGGGGATTTGAGGGTATTGTGATTTTTTAGGGATTTCCAATGGGCCAAAAATTACCAAAAGGAATCACCCTCAGTTAATAATTTGTAAAGACTGTAAGAATTTTTTTGTTGAATTCAAATGACCTAGAAGTCCACGGGAATAATTATATTCACGAAATTGAGAGGGCAAAGAAATCTTCAAGGTTTTGATACATTTTACAGAGCCAATTTATGTGAAAGGTTGATTTTAGCGATGAATTAAATTAAATTTTGGATTCCTCCATTTGCTTCAAAATTTTTAGGAAATCACGAAATCTATGAAGAGATCACTCTAACGAGATCCACCCTTCATGAATTAGACAAATTTTATGAATTCTTGATGTCATCAAGTAATTTGGGGAGGCATGAATTTCGTGAAGAACATCTTCCACCATGTTTTGACTAAAAATCCCTCTTAACACTTTGGACCTTTACCACCTTCATGGATTATGAGTGTTCTTAAAATATTTTGTGGTAAGTGAAAATCCTTGATATCGTCATTTTAGTGAAGGAAAGTCTTAACCTCCTTGAACAATTTACTTTTAAACCTGACACGCTTCAGGGATTTCACGTGGTCGCAAAATTCGTGAAAGTGGCCATCTTACATCAAAATGACTTTACTTCGGGCTTTTGGTGGTTTTGGGAATTTAAAGAGCAATGAAAAATTCATGAGAAAATTTTTTTCCCGAAAGGTGGGAATGCCCGAGACTTATACTAATTCCCTTTATGCTTGACACTTGTGGTTTTGGGATCTTCGTGTATTCCATGAACTTGTGAAATGTTGAAATGTTGAAGAATTTTTGGAATGGTATAAACTCACTGACTGGACAAGCTTACTCACTTAGTGTTAACACCTAGAAATGCACCCTAGCTAAGCTACAAGATATAACAGGATAAGCTGCATGACTTAGCTTTCTAGAGAAAACATGGGAAGACCTCTAAAGCTGTGGGTTACTTGTAAACATAGGTCAACCTTTGGAGAAGGTCGGCTTCCTATTGGTTACCACCTAAAACTACTGATTCTTGAGGGGAAAAGGGAGAAAGATTGCATAAAATGAAAATTACCTCCTAAGGTGATACACCAAATTGAACTTGAACAAAAATCTTAGATTCTAAAAAAATGTTAAAATGATTGAAAATAAACTTGCACAACTCTTTCTTGTATGTTTTAGCATAAGTATTTCATAATAAGGTCTTGATGCTTAGACTTCTAGAAGGAAGGAAACTTCACAACTATAAGTGATTCACAAAATTTTACACAGATTATGACTTGCATAAACTACTTCCTGCATAAAGGTACTGAACATGAGACAAAACTATAAGGGAATAATAATACTTCACAAACAACATTATCAAATCATTTGAATGGACACAATGAAGCAAGGAAAAAGAAGGAAAAACCTCCAAAAAACATTGATAACCAAGGTTTTCTCTGTTATTTCATGTCCAAAATGAGTTACAAAACTTTGTCTTCTTCCCCAAGGACTGCAAAAGTCACAATACAAAAGCAACAAGTAA
>VDFB02114234.1:0-22425 GCA_007258455.2 Sequoia sempervirens
AGAAACTTCTTAAGGATCATAACATTTCAGTTCCTTCATCTTCTAGTTCACCTTCTTCTTCTTCTACCACATATGAGGATACTTCACACAAAGAGGATAAACGAACTACTCCTAGAGATTTCATAGGCAAGGGTCATGCATTGATTACCATTCATGCCGATAGACCTAATGGATGGATTATTGATTTAGGTGCTTCAGAACATATTGCTTGATCTTTTGATCACATTATTCTAGGGTCACTTAGAGCATCAATTTCGATAGGATCTTGACTACAAATAATGATGTTGTTCATGTTGTTGGTATGTGTGATGTTGACTTGGGTACAAGGTTAGTATATAATGCTTTTAATATTCTTGAGATAGCCCATAATATTCTTTCAGTTTCGTAGATTACACAGTCAGGCAACACAGTTGAGTTTGCATTTTCAATTCAGTTTTCATTTGTAAGGAGACAAGAGAGCTCATTACTATGGGTCAAGTTGACAATCAATCTAAGGTGTATACCTTCTCCCACTTCTATCATGATGATGATCCAAGTTATGTTCCTAATTCTCCTTCTTCTAGTGTGGGTAGTGATTCACATGATGTCTATGGTGGCTGGTTGAATTTGGCTCTTCTTTGTGTGGTCCCATCATCTCCTACTTCATCAGAGTTGATAGTCGATTCTAGGACTTCAACAAAGCATGATATATTCAAATTTTTAGATTTTTGGATTCTAGATGGCTTTGTTTCTAATATTACAAACTTGGATTTTCATTGTTCGTCTACAAGTTTGGAGGACACACTTGAGGAGGTAACTCTCCTCTTTGCAAATTCTTCTTTGGAGGATATTCTTGAGTCTCCTCATTCCTTTGTTTCCACCTTGATTGGGGATTCTTATTTTGGTGAGACATCTTTAGAGGCACTTGAGTTTTCTCCAAATATTTCATTGTTAATTCTTCTTCCTTCTCATTTTATCATGGAGTTGGACTATCTTTCACATCTACCATTAGATTTCTTTCTTCCTAAGGGGAGACATGTGGTTTGTCGTCATTGGGTCTCTTTTGGCTTCAGACTTTCTTTAGTTGTTTTGATGATACTTCATTGTGGGGGGGAAATCTAGTCTCTATCTTTCACTTCATTGGAGGGATCATTATATTGTATTCTTGTGATGGATGTAGCTCTTGGGGGGTATTGATGTTGAGACCTCCACAAATCACTTCTATCACTTATACATGATTTGCACTACATCTCTTTTTTGGGGAGGAGTTTTGTCCCATGGGGTTTTCTCCTTTTCTCCGTTTTTAAGAGATTAGTTGCATGATTATTTGTACATGGGCATCTAACACAACCTTGTTGTCGAGACCCAAATTGCATTTCCATATTGCATCATTTGCATAATAACTACACTCCCTAAGTTGCACTTATGGGGGGGTGTTGGTGTGAATGGGGTTATTTCCTAACTATTCATTAGTGAGGACCTATTCACATTAATTAATTTATTTAGGAGTTAAGTTATTCCTAGTTGTCATTTCTAGAAGTTAGTTATAATGGCGCCATGTCTCATTATTTACTTTTGGTTATCTAGGCATTTAATAATTCTCTCATGCATTTAATTGATTGCATTGAGCATTTAATGTTTGTAGCTAAGTAGTTATCCTACTTCATCTCACCTTGCATATATATACAAGGTGCTTGTACATTTTAATATATTCTAGATCATCATATCAATCAATAGATCATAATTTGATCAATTATCTATCTTCATGCTCATATTGCAACATTTTCTTGTGGATGGTGTCTTTCATGGTTTAATTCTTTGAAGAGTGCACAACTTCAATTGGGTTCATTGTTCATCAATATTTCCAACACAAAAGTTTGTACCAGAATGTTTCAACCCTATATTTATCAAGTTCAATGTTTCTCAGGTCTCCTTCTAGAGACTTTGTAGGCTCTACGGTTTGAAAGGAGAGTATGCCTACACTTGTTCTATAATATTCTAGAGCTTTTAGAGGATATTTTCAGCTACAAAAAGTTTGAAGTGATAAAAGGTTCTTTGTGTCTATCTGTCTTCTAGTTGAAGTTCAAGGCATGTGTGGTAATGGCCAGTACCGTGCAAAATACAAATCTTGTGTGTGGTGTTAAGATAGGACCTGATTAGGGTTCCTGTGGTAACACATAACATCATGTTTTGTTGGTGGCAAGAAATTTGATTTTGGATCAACATGTACACATTTCATGTAAATTGAATTTAGGTCCACCTTATGTTGTCTTGGTTGTTTGTGGATCACTGGTCGATATAGAAGAGTGTTAATGTAATGTCATGTATATATTTTAAATGTTTAGATACACTATATGTGTGATGTCAAGTAGAATTACATCGATATGCAGAAAGTTGGCCACATGTGTAAATTAAAGAGGTGGTGAACAGCTACATTTCAGTGTATGCGCCAATATTAGAAGATCATATGCAGTAAGGAAGGGTGTCAACTGTAACTCTGGCACATGTACGAGATTCGTAGATCCACAAGCATTATCTTTGTATTCTAGTAGGATTGGTGTTCTACCTGTTGTTCTGATTCTTTAGGAGATTGGTGTCTCCAATAGGTTGGTTCCTATAAGTACATTAGGGGATTGGTGTCTCTAGTAGGTTGGTGCCTACTCCAGTGTGTAAAATTCACTTGTATATTTTTTTGCATTATGAGGTTGTATTTGGACAATAGATCCAAGTAGTTATTCTCACCGTGGTTTTTCCCATCTTGGTTTTCCACATACATCTGGTGTTCTCTTTTGTGCTTTATGATTCATGTTTTAATTGCTTATGTGGTGAGTAGGAGTAAAGATTCAAGTTACATGATTTGATATTTTGTGTTGAAGTTGAGAATTTTGAATTGATTAAATTTGTTGATTCACCCCCCCTTTCAGTAGATTGTGTGCCCTTCAATCTTTCCTTCTTTATCTTTCATCATCCCTTCTTGTGACTAGGGCATCATGTCACTAGTCCTTATCCCTTCCTATCCACTATGTTTTATTCTTCTTGGATACAATGCCACTTCGCGATGTCATATCAGAGGAGAAAAATATAGACACCTAAAATCTCATCTTACCCAACCACAAATAATTTTATCTTATTATAATCCATTAATTAAATACATATTTATTATTTATTTAATTATTCTCATTCTTTCCTCCACTTTATCCCAATCTTTGATTAAATAAATATTATTATTTATTTAATTATTTTTCTCTTTCACATGATCCCATTAATTAAATAAATATTTTATTTATTTAATTACTTCCACTTTATCCTTGTCCATTTAATCTTAGCCCCTAAACCTATTCACATGGATCATAATCTAAAATTTCATCATGTGACAAGTGTCCCCTTCACATGTCTAACTAACTCTTTGTCTAGATTCATTAAATCTAGACACTCTTCCAAAAGTCAAACTAACTTTTCATCTTATCCACTCATCTCAATCCCACCTCTTAATCATATCCATTCACATAAGGATTTTTGTTCTTATCACAATTTTAAACCTAGATCCTATTCCTCATGTCCCACTTATCACATTACATCTTTGAGCCTAACCCTAGTCCTCATTAAATCTTAGCCACCCATCATCAATATATCCTAGCCATTGATTTTTCCTCTTCAAAGTTCTATACCCAGAGGCTCTTATCCTTCATCAAATTCTCTAAGATCCACTTTTGAAGCTATCATACCCTAATGCTACCATTTTTCCATCTCATTTGTAATCATACCAATGTTATGCTAGTTTATTAAGCAATCCACATACTATCATTATCAAAAGAGAAAATCAAAATGGAACAAGGGTGCACTCCATTTTCACTGATCTAGGGAGAAAAAAGATTCTAGGTGAAGGTATTTTGTTTGTATTACATTATCTTTCATTTTATTTACCTTCAATATTTTTTTCATCTTCAGTGACTTTCTCCTTTTAGATATTTAATATAAACTTCCTCCCCTCTTTATGAGGAGTGTGAGGAAAGTTTCCCTAAAAAGAGAGATATTTATTTTAGGTTTATCATGCAAGTCATTATAGTCCCTTGGATTAACCATGTTTAGATCTATAGCTAAGATTACCTTCTCATGGAAATTTACATGTACATAATTTCTCCCTTTTGTAAATATCTTTTAGCGATCTTTGTAATTTTATTTTGTATTTTTTCTCTTGTAAAAATGATTGACTAGTCATTGGTATTTTATCTCTTGTTGAATGATGTTACAAGGTTTTTATTTATCATATCCCATCCTAGAGTGTACCTTATGGTATGAATCCTAAATGTGTTTGGGCTAGTCTACTTATGCCCCTTGGATTGAAATGTATTACCTATGAGAATTGAACACCCATCAGCCATAGATGCTAATTAATATTGTTTTATTCATAGATACACTCGTAGAGAGTAAGTTTAGGTAGTTTTGCTACAAGCATTTACATATTTATGATGTTTAGTTGTGTGTTGTAGGGAAGGTTGCACTACAACAAATCCCTGTGATTAGCTCCCTTTTTTGCTCTGTTTTTTGCTTCCACCCACTGTTTAATGCATTTTTCTCCAATTTTTTGAAAAATTTGGCAATATTTTTCGGGATGGCACTATTTTTGGCATTTTTTGTGCCAACCAAGACAAGCAGGCGCCAATTCATGCACAAATTAGTGCCGAAATTAGCGCCAATATTAGCACCAAAATTAATTCTTAGTGTAGCGCCCATATCAACACCAAAATTAACACCAAGATTAGCGCTGAAATTAACGCCTACGGTAACACCCAGATTAACACCTAAATTAGCAACCAAATTGACGTCTGCATTAGTGCCCATATTAGTGCCTGATGTAATGCCTATTTTAGCACCTACTTTAGAGCCTGTTTTAGCACCTAATTTAGTGCCTAATTTAGTGCCTAATTTAGCACCTAATTGTTTTGATCTAGCAAGGATTAAGGGTGTTAGAAAAAAAAATCCTTCCCCAATATTCACTAGCCTTCAATTGCTTGCCTACATTTCACTTGCATCAAAAGATCTACTACCTTTGATTTTTCATTGTATTTAACATGAAATGCAACAATTTGTATGAAAAGATCTATACTGTCACCAGCATTCCCTTTGTATATACCCATTTATTCCTCCAGATAATCATAAACAAAGAAAATTTTGCCTTTACCATAGTACTTTGTGCATATTAAGGGTTGAGGGTTTAGAATTGAGGGTTAAGGGTGGTTTAATGTATAGGGTAGAGGGTAGAGGGTGTAAGGGTTTAGGGTTTAAGGGTTGAGGGTTGAGGGTTTAAGGTTGAGGGTATATGGTTCAAGGATTAGGGTAGAGGGTATAGGGGTTGAGGGATTAGGGTTTAAGGGTACTTGAGAGTAGAGGGTAGAGGGTAGAGGGTAGAGGGTACTTGAGGGTTTAATGGTTGAGGGATTAAGGGTTGAGGGATTAGGGTAGAGAGTAATTTACTTGGGTTTAATGGTTTAAGCGTTGAGGGATTAGGGTCGAGGGTATAAGAGGGTGTTGGGTTGAGGGTAGAGGGATGTAGGGGGTTTAACGATTTAGGGTATTGGGTTGAGGGTATAGGGTTGAGGGATTAGGGTTGAGGGTACTTGCAGAGGGTTGAGGGTAGAGGGTAGAGGGTCGAGGGTTTAAGGATTAAGGGATTAGGGTAGAGAGTAATTTACTTGGGTTTAAGGGTTTAAGGATTGAGGGATTAGGGTCAAGGGTATAAGAGGGTATTGGGTTGAGGGTAGAGGGACGTAGAGGGTTTAACGATTTAGGGTTTAGGGTATTGGGTTGAGGGTATAGGGTTAAGGGATTAGGGTTGAGGGTAGAGGGTAGAAGGTTTAAGGCTGGTTTAGGATTTAATGGTTTAGGGTTGAGGGTAGAGGCTGGTTTAGGGTATAGCTAGGATGTTTGAGGCTATAATATGGTTGAAGGTTGATTAGGGTTGAGGTTCCAATGTAGAGGGTAGAGGGTATAGGGGTTGAGGGTTGAGGGTTTAAGGGTTGAGGGTTGAGGGATTAAGGGTTGAGGGTTTAATGTATAGGGTAGATCAAAGGGTAGAGGGTAGAGGGTTTAAGGGTTGAGGATTGAGGGTTTAAGGTTGAGGGTATATACAGGTTGAGCGATTAGGGTTGAGGGTCCAATGTATAGGGTAGAGGGTAGAGGGGTTGAGGGATTAGGGTTTAACTAGGGTTGAGGGTAGAAGGTAGAGGGTTGAGGGTTAATTAAGGGTTGAGGGATTAGGGTAGAGAGTTTAGTAATTGGGTTTAAGGGTTTAACTAGGGTTGAGGGATTAGGGTAGAGGGTATATGGTTCAAGGATTAGGTTTAGGATCCAATGTATATATAGGGTAGAGGGTAGAGGGTGTAAGGGTACTTTACGGTTTAAGGGTTGAGGGTTGAGGGTTTAAGGTTGAGAGTAGAGGGTTGAGGGTATATGGTTCAAGGATTAGGGTTGAGGGTCCAATGTATACGGTAGAGGGTATAGGAGTTGAGGGATTAGGGTAGAGAGTAATTTACTTGGGTTTAAGGGTTTAAGGGTTGATGGATTAGGGTCGAGGGTATAAGAGGGTATTGGGTTGAGGCTAGAGGGACGTAGAGGGTTTAACGGTTTAGGGTTTAGGGTTTAGGGTATTGGGTTGAGGGTATAGGGTTGAGGGAATAGGGTTGACTAAGGTATAAGAGGGTAGAAGGTTTAAGGTTGGTTTAGGGTTGAGGGATGTTAAGGGTTGGGGGTAGAGGGTTTAGGGTATAGCTAGGACGTTTAAGGGTATAATATGGTTGAAGGTTGATTAGGGTTGAGGTTCTAATGTAGAGGGTAGAGGGTATAGGGGTTGAGGGTTTAGGGTTTAAGGGTTGAGGGTTGAGGGATTAATGGTTGAGGGTTGAGCATTGAGGGCTGAGGGTTTAATGTATAGGGTAGATCAGAGGGTAGAGGGTAGAGGGTTTAAGGGTTGAGGCTTGAGGGTTTAAGGTTGAGGGTAGAGGGTTGAGGGTATATGGTTGAGGGTATAAGGGTTGAGGGTACGTATATGGTTGAGGGATTAGGGTTGAGGGTCCAATGTATAGGGTAGAGGGTATAGGGGTTATGAGGGTTGAGGGTAGAGGGTTGCGGGTTAATTAAGGGTTCAATGTATTTTTCTCTAATTTTTTGAAAATGTCGGTGCTATTTATTGGGATGGTGATATATATTTTTATCACTGTCAACAATAAAAATAATATTAAGTTTGTAGTTGGGGTTCACCCCATAGTGCAACAGTTGTTGCAACATCGTGTTGATACGGTGGTCAGGTGTTCGAGACTCACGGCTGGAGGAATCGGGTGCACAACAGGCTCACCCATTGACTGTTGGAAAGTGATCCAAATGATGAAGAAAAAAATAGTAGATCAAAAGTGGATGTTGTGCAGTGTGGGTTCGAGGAGGCAGGAGGACGATCGCCTAGCAGCAAAGTTGTAGAAGGCTGAGGGGTCGGTAGGTTGAGCAGTTGGCTTGGAGAAGCCACGAAGAGCGGGAGGGAGGACAAAAGGAGGGAGGAAAAGACCGGCGGAGGAGTCCCAACGGAGGTGTTGAAGCGTAGAGGTAGATAGGCCAGGTAGGAAAGCATACAGGAGGCAGTGTGGCAGAGAGGCAAGGAAGAGATCACAAGGAGGAAGAAATAGGCGGCTGAAAAAAGAGAAGATGGAGGAGTAGAAGGAGAGAAGTAAAGAGGAGGAAGAAGGAGATGAGTGGAAACAAAGGAGCTAGAGGAGAAGAAAGAGTGGAAGGTAGAGGAGAGATGGATGATGGAGTCAGAAGAGAGGTGGAATTGAGGAGATGGAGGAGAGGAAGAGGAAAGATGAATGATGGGGATGAGGCCCCCCAATTGTGGCCTCACTGGTTTAAAACTTCAGTCAAAAGGGTTCACCAACCAAAAAATATATATATTAAGTTTGTAGTTAATTAGTGTTGAAACCATTTTAAAAATTTATTGTCACTCCTAACAAGTAATATTAAACCTTATTATTCAAACCACTCAAATAATTTAAACCATTTAAGTCTTGAATACATGCAATATATATAGATCTCAATAAGGCCATGAAGGTATACATAATGTCTTGAAAATGTCATATATGCATTTGATGAATGTCTAAATAAATTCATATAGGAATACAATTGTACACATTGGTAAAATAT
Organism: Sequoia sempervirens; assembly: GCA_007258455.2. Lineage (NCBI taxonomy): Eukaryota > Viridiplantae > Streptophyta > Pinopsida > Cupressales > Cupressaceae > Sequoia > Sequoia sempervirens. The sequence goes on from VDFB02114234.1 coordinate 8,167, forward strand.
AAATACATACATATAAATCCATATAGGTATATACAATGATATACCTCTACATTTCATGGAAATTGAAATCATAGTTTGGTGGCACTGGAAATCATGTCATATCGCCCAGGGAATTGGGCACATTATGGTCATAACCCCAGTCGACATCAAACGGAGGTGAGCTAATGGGCCGTGGGACAGATGGACAACATACAGTCAATCTAGTTGGGCACGATGGTTAATGCACAGCATAATAAACTCTTGGAAACTGGCTCTTTATTAATATAGGCTGGCCAAGTTTCTTTTCACCCATCTTCGTCTAAGTTTGTCTTCGGCTTACTCTGCAAAATAGCCATGGCAGAACGTTCTAAATTCGTTGTGGAGGTTTCGGTGGATGGTGTGGTTAGTGTTGGACTGGACACTCCAATTCAACTAGATTGCAAGGTGCGACAAACGACCTTCAAGCACATTACCTATCAGCGATTGAAGCGGATTATGTTGAGGACCGATCCTTATGTGGTGGTGGTAGTAAAAATGGTGTTGGGAAAATATTTTGTGCAGAACTGGGAGTCCTTCAGGGTTAACACCTACATTGCCTCTTGTTTTCTCGCATCTCTCCTAGATGTGAGAACGCTAAAGGTGGAGCCAAAGGCCATCATTTGCAAATTGTTCAAGAATGAGATTCTGGGTGGTTTGGACGAGGTGCTCAAATCAGCATTGTTGGGGCGGGTCGCACCGTAGGCTCATGATTTGCCTTTGGTGAAGGTGGCAGGAAGAGTCATCCACATCTATCCTTTTCTGCTGGAGATTAAGGGTTTGGTGTTGTTTCATCACCACCAGATTGTGGTCTATTGGGTCAGCTTCCTGAAAAATTTTCTTGGGTTGGTGATGGTGGAAGGTCTGGACTGGATGGAGGAATTCGATCAATTCGCAAAGCTGAATGGCTTTTTATATCCTGTTTTTGTGGGTCAGGTATGGTGGCACGTGTGGTGGTCTGTTGGGTGGTTTATAAGTATATGTTTGTAAATTGTTTCGATGCTTTGAGTTCTTTTTTGGGGTTCTATTTTTGGTTGGTCATGCTTGTGGTGGGAGTTGACTGTTAGTCTTGGTGGCCAGATTCTACAATTTTATGGTCAGGGTTTGGGTTGCACTCTAATATGTTCTTCCCTACTTTGCAGACGTACTATAAATTTTTTGATAGCTAATACAATACTCTAACGAATCAAAAAAAAAGATCAATGACTCTTTCTTTGTTAAGAATATGGAGAATCAATATCATAATTGGTAGCTCTCAATAATTTTTTTAGCTTCACCTATTAATACAATTAAACCATATATACAATAGTATAGAAATATTGAATAAAATGAAATAAGTAATGATCTACCTACTTTTTAGAATAAAATGGAATTTCTCTTTTGAAATGTAATTTATTTTAGTGGAACATGAGTTGTCTCTTTTAAATTAATCTTTTTTTATAAAATTCCCTTTCATTTAAGAAGAATTGCTTTTACAAAAGGATCAGATATAGATTGGAATTATCCTTATATTTTTTAATATCTTAATTTAGAAATTATATGAAGATATTTCCATCTGCAACTTAGAATTTTTCAATATATTATATAAAAAAGTAGATAGTATCAATCAAACAAATCTTTGAAAAACAATTAAACAAAAAAAAAAAGTTATATTAAAAAGTGGATAGTATCAACCAAACAAATTTTTGAGAAACAATTAAATGTGTAGAGAAAAAAAATTTAGGTGTTTTTTTAAGAAGACAAAGTTATCATAGATACATTCAAATCAAAGATTTTATAATTAAAACATAATTAATTAGACGTAAAATAAAGAATTAAAAACAATTTAAAGATGATATCGTCTTCTTTGATGTTAATTTAATGAAACAATATCTCATATTGGAAAAGCAAGCACTACTAGAGAAACAAACGATAAAACAACAATCTTGGTTGACAATAATCAAAGGAAAAAATGATCCCTCAATTGTTGAGTTTGTAATTTAAGTTGAATTTGATGAAGACAATTTCAACAAGAAAAAACTTTAAAATGATCCCTCAATCACTTGCGATAAATTAATGATCCTATGCTTCTCTTCATTTACCTAGATGGTCTAGGTTCACAAAGTGGAGTTGCCTCCTCTTATGGAAAGAATGAAGAAACAAATTAAACTACAAATAAATATCATTTATTTACACTAAGTGGTATTAGATAAAATAAAAATTACATAATGTTATTTATATTATTACTAGCTCATACCAATGTGAGAGCCTTAGGAGATAAAATTTGCATAGCAATTCCCATATCCTAGAAGAGTATGTTTTGATGTAGTTGGAGCTAAAAAATCCACATTGGTTGTCCTCCACACCTCCATTTTCACTTATCCTCCCATATCCACCATATGCTCCATTTCCATTTCATAATAATTGACATTAGTATAAAGTACCAAAATAAGGCCCTTGATCATTACAATAAAGTGAAGTCCCTGCCTAAAATTTTCTCCTATAAGCTCATGGCATGTCACCAAGACAATGCCTTATCAGAGAGAGTCTCACCATAGTCTCTTCAACAAGCAGAAAGGGCTAATAAGAAATGTAGATGAGACTCCTGAATGTCTAAGAGACATATTCAAATGTCTTCCCGCCATCCTAAAGAGTGACATGTCTAAGAGACTTGGGAATGTCGAGGAGAGAATCTAACATGCCTCACCGATAAATCATATGAGTGTCAACATTCAGGAAACAAAAAAACATCTCTCGAACACCGAGAGGTTATCATAAAATAAACAGTAAATCATTGGCGAAACAAGAACTTATGAAACAACAATGTCAAAGAGACATCGACATGTCAAGGAGAGAAGCAAAGAAGTCTCTTTGACACTCAAGGAGAAAAATATTGACAAGACACAAAAATATCGAACAGACATTGGATGAGGTCTCATCGACATCCTAAAAATGATATGTTGAGGAGACACAAAGATATCAAGAAGACATTATCAAAATTCTCCCTGACATTCTGGCACAAAATATCGATGAGACTAAGGGATGTCTGAGAGAGGTGACCTCGGGTCTCCCCGACATAACAAAGTCACATAGAAATCATTAGCAACTATTACCACCGAGGAAAGAAATAAAGACATGTCGAGGAGACATAAGCTTGTCGGTAAGAGAAATCCACCAATCTCATCGACAAAAAAGAAAATCATCAGGGAGCAAACTAAGAAGTAAATATCGAAGAGACATTGTAATATCGATGAGAGAAGCATGAATGTATCTTAGACATTTCTCAAAAGATGGCCAAGGATATCGAAGAGAGATATAGATGTTGTGATCAGAGTCTCATCAACAAAATATGAAATAATTGTCACTGGACTGATTTGACGGATTAAGTCATCGAAGAGAAAACTACCATTAATACGCAAGTTGATAGGAAGGGTGGTGTGAGCTAAAATTTGATACAAGCAGCCTTTGAGAAATAAAAATTCACTGCACACTATGGCTAAGCATCTAGAGGATGGAGTTGGACGAAACCAAGCAGCTCAAAAATTTTGGCATTCACTCAAGTAAGTACACCTTGGCTTAGTTGAACGTATTTTTTTAAATATAGCTTGAAGTACATCATTGATAGGGTTAGAATGGATAAAACCACAGAAAATATAAGAGCAAAAAGGCAAAAAACTGAAAGTAGACCTCTCAGTCAAGACTTAATAGATCAGTGTCCCGAGTTTGGGCCTAAATCACGAAGAATTGCTCAGTTAAACCCATCATGTGAGAACCTAGAAGACAAGCATAATAATTTGGGAGATGTATGGACTCCACATAAAGGCTACGATTTGTTCATATATCATTATAAGAAGAAATAAAGATATAGCCCAGTCTTGAACCCATGAAATTTGAATTTAGGGAAGCTAGTAATGCCAAATGTTTTTGTGAACGTAGAGTTAATTAGAGCACTGGCAAAGAATTATAATCCCAAAATAAGGGAAATTCATTTTCATGATGGGTCACAGTTTATGATCATAATGAGGGATTATATTTGCATGGTTTTCCAATTGGACACTTCTTTGAAAATGAAATTGTGGCTAAGAGACTTGTTGGAGGAGTATCGCTCTATGGATACGAGTTACAAGAGGTGGAAGTTGCCTCTGCATAGACCCCAGGGTCCAGGAAATCAACCTATGAGGTTTGCTAGCAATGAAAAGCCCCCATTTTTTGTAGAATTGTTTGAAGAATATTATCAGTACACATACTATTCAGCTGGCCAAGTGTTGGGAATTGAGGCCCCTGCCAACATGACTATAGCTCCCATGGTTTTGGTCGCGGGCATTCAAATTCAATATTTCAGGCCCTATGATTATGCAGAGTATCTATTGAAGGCCATTAATAGTGCTCTTAATGCTATTAAGAATAATAGTGAAGCTATCAATTTCAAGCACTATTCACTTCTTATGCATATGATACTGTACGAGGGCCAAGTGATGGGAATATAGGGAGAAGAATTAAGAGTAAAAGATCTGGATAGTGATGGTAATTCAAGACCAGTGCAAATTTGGACATCATTCTAGGATAGTAGATGTGGGAGATCCCACTACTTGTACTTTGAGGAGCATTTTGTCAAACCCTTGTATAAATTGCTTGGTCGTAAATGTGATTATAATCTATCCCCCAAAGTATAAAAGTTTCTCCAACCAAAGGAGAAAGGCCATGATGGAAAGATAAACCATAATTGGGGAGATTCGTACACTTTTTTCAGAATGTACTATCATTAGGGTGTATGGATTTGAGGCAGAACCATATTTGTTGCCTAAGATTGTGTCGGATAGAGTTGCTTATCTTGAGATTATAAGACAATTGTCTTATTCAGCCTTTATGCATTTGAAAAGCTATGGAAGGAAGACATTCATGCCTTCTACTTTGTGCTTTGGTGATTTCACCATTATTACTGATTCAGGGTATGACTTGGTTGGAATCAAGTTAAATTATTATGGCTTGCTGGTTGGAAATAAGAGGAAGAATTTTGACCCTATTTACTTTATAAGTGATGCCAAAATTTCTCAGAAATTGAAAGGATATGAGCATAAGTTTGATGTTGATGTTGTTGTTAGGAATTGTGAGGATAGTTAGGCAATCATGAGAGGAAATACATACAATAGGATTGTTATGGCTGAGACCTAGAGATTGAAAACTAACCCATCTTATGTAGAAGCTTTTTATGAAATTTAGGACCCCATGGAGAGAGTTGAACAATTGCATCTGCATGAAGAAGAGATAATAAAGGATGTACCTCTGGTGGCATTTGAGAGAAGAAGAAATGTTGGCTCTTGGAGGCAAGCAAAAAATGTAGCACCATTAGACCATTTGTCACCTCGGCCTGCTCCATAGGTGAGCTTTTCAGTTAATACACCAATCATGGTAGAAGATGATGTTGAAGAGGAGGATGAAGTCACACAAATCAATACTCCTTCCATTCCTCCATATGAAATTCCACTAGAAAGGAGTGTAGTAAACTTTGAAGCTTCTAATGAGCTATCTAATGATGTGAGGCATCAAGCTAGTCAAGAGTTCGTTGCAGATGATGCCTTTGTCCAGACTCTTGAATTTAAAGCTTTCATATATGAATATAAAGGAAAGGTGGTAAGGGAAAGGTTGAAGGACATTGACCCTGAGAAGGAAGCATATGCTTTAAAATAACTTCAACATGAAATTGATAGAGAAATGAAACGTATGACTGCTGAGAGAGGAAGGGAATTGTTAAAAAAGGATGGAGTTATGCTCCTTTTAGGATGGGATATCAACTCGGCCATTGTATTTGATAGTTTTATGAAAAGAAAAAATAAAACCTTGCACTTAATAGACAAAGTTGGTGACAAGATCTACATTGAATCAAGATTTAAACCTAACAATACTACCTTGCAGATATGTGCACTCTATCCACCAGGAAAAAATCCTTCCCTAGTTGATCATGATCAGATTTTTGGACATATTTTGGTGCAGAGAGTAGGAGAAACAAATCCCATAGAAACTGTCAATTTGAATGCGAATGTGGCCAAATTCACAATGGCTCACATTCAGAAACTGGTAAGGGATAATAAGGGGTTGATAGAAGAAAATGAAAGGTTGAAACAAGAGTTGATCAGCTATAGGGATAGACTACCTTCTTCTTCTTCAGGGCTCTATTCTCCATTGGTTGAACATGAAAGGAAAGTGCTTGAGGCAATGTCAGAAACAATATATTGGAAAAGAAGGCATGAGAAAGTGTAGAAGGAACAAGAAGAGTTAAAGGGAAAACTCAAAACCACTACTCTTGAGATGACATTAGAAATAGTCTACGTGAGATTCGAAGACATGTACAAACATGTTGAACAAGTTTGGAAAATTCATGATAAAAAATATGTAGCATTATTGGAAAACACCAGATTGAGTGATAGGATGAAGGAGGTAGAGTCTCAGATCATTGAAAAGAAAGAAGATAACTCTGTTATGCTACAAGAATACCAGGAACTTATGAAAGCTCATAGGGACTTCCACAATATCCTGACACAGGAGTTGAGTGATTTCAGTCAGCCACTAAGTATGGCCTTACCCAATTTCTTTGAAGAAACATAATTGAAAGATCAGGATACATGGAAGCACGAAATTTCCAACTATCTACCAGTTATTCTTGATGTGATTAATGATGAAGAGGAAGTGCTTAAGAGGATGCACTAGCAACTTGGGAGAATCTCTGAATTGGAGTATGCTATGAAAGAAATCATACATAATGCAAACAATCATGCTAAAAGTGGGTACGTGGAGCATTTGTCAAAGGTCAACTTGTTCATTTCACGGGTCAAGTAAGAGAGGAGTGACAGGGGCTAGAGTTTGATAGTTTTGGATGCAAAATCATGGTGCACGAGCCTTGAACAGGTCTTAGATGACCATGGTCACTTGTCGAAGATTAGCGGACTACAGTGCATCCACTAGCAAACTCTTAATGTTTTTATGTTTATTCTAATTATGTTTTAGTTATGAAACAATGTGACTTTTTGTAACAGGCATGAAGCTTGTTGCTTCCCATACAAATAGGGAAACCAAGGCCCGATTTTGAGATATCATATCATCATCATCACATTCCATTCCATTAGAGTAGGCATTAGTAAGAAAATAGATTGCATAATTTGCCCATCCATACCATATTTTGAAGACTTTTGTTATAATGCTTATATTTTGAAGTAATACAATGGAGCAAACCATTCATAAATTGTAATCCATTTTTAGTGTTCAATTACTGTGTTGATTTTAATGCTCATTTATTACTTTGTTGTCTCCAAAGTGGTATGTTCAAGTTATTTAAATCTATCTTATTTATCATAGTACATTTGATGTTACTGTGTGAAAGAGTTGATTGGTTTCTAGGTTGATGTGAATTAAAATCCTTTCTGATAGTTTACTTTAGTTGGTCTTTGCCCAGGGTTAAAATCCTTTTAAATAAGTTGTTTTGATTGGTTTCCATTAACTCAAGAATTAAAAATCCTTTCATACTTTCATAGTAGCTTGAGGAGATATCACTGGGATTATTAAAGAACATTGTGATAAACATACTTGCATGTTTACACAAGGTGTAGACATCTCAAGTTCCCAGTAATTTGAGTTAAACTAAACAATAGGATTACCTATCTTACAACTATGTATCCATTCCATTAATCACCATTCACTCATCAACTCCGTTCACCCAATAGGAGTAGGCACTGGTCATACTTAGGATATTGCATACAAAATACAACTCACAATCTTGAATTTTCAACTACTTTCAATAGGAATTAGATATCAAATCTCTGCATCTACTCCACCTTCACGTGCCATAGTGAGTAGGTTGCTCAATCTAGGAACTATATCCAATTGAAAATATGCCTTATTGTTTAGGTATACTTGCCTAGGTCTGGCAGAGCCTAAAGAGCATAAGGTAATAAGTCTTGTTTACCTTGTTTGTGGGCCAAAGGTATATTAAGGGATTGGCACCCCCTTATGGTTTTAAAACTTACACTTTTGAGACCTAACAGATGTCATTAACTAAAAATAGGAACAAAATTATTTGACCAAAATATTCATAACATTTTTTACATACATAATGATTAAAATTAATAAAACTTATCCTTTAATGAAATTTGATAACTAAGTACCACTAATGTTTCATAATATTAAAGGTCCTATTGGAGCAAAAAATCCACCTTGGTTATTTTTCATACTTCTTTTTTCACCCATCTTCCCACACTCACCATATGTCCCATCTCCATTTCATAATGGTTGACACTAATATAAACCACCAAATAAGGCCCTTGGTCAACACTAAAGTGAATTCCCTGTCTGAAGTGTTCCCATAGCAACACATGGCATGTCGCCAAGACAATGCTATATTGAAGAGAGTCTCACCATAGTCTCTTCGATGAGAACAGAAAGGGTTGTTGTGAAATGTAGATGACACTCCCGAATGTCTAAGAGACATATTCAAATGTCTTCTCACTAGCCTAAAGAACGATATGTCTAAGAGACTTGAACATGTCAAGGAGAAAATCTAACATATCCCATCTAGTAGTGCTATTGAAAATTTGAAAACATCCTAGCAAAATTTTTCCTCTTGAGGTTTTCTTCCTTGTGCATCCATGAGTAGGGTTTAAGGTTTTAGTTCAAAAAACCTCGCTTCATAGTAATCAATCTTAATCCTCCATCCTTATAATTTTTTGTTGGCCTATTACATTTGGTTATCAGTCATTTAAGTCATGAGTTGAGCCATTAAAATCATTCTTTGTACCGGCCTCAAGTCCTAAGTTAGTCAGTCATCACGTATGGTTAATCATTTAAAAATTCTCCCTATAGTTAGGCCATAATATTTTTCAATTGACTTACGTTTAAGTCATCTTCCCGAGGGACAAATTTTCGTCGGCCTAGTCATGGCCCTATTTGGACTAATTTTATCACGTTTGTAGGTTGGGAGATCCTCTAATCATAGGAATTGATCTGGGTCGTTCCTCGCTAGCTCGCAAGTTTCAAAGGGTGACTTGTTAAACGTCATGTAGTCTGCAAGATGTTGACGCGTGTATAGTCATGAGTGTGGGGCATGGTCTCCACTTCATCCATTTGACATCCTCAGTACTGTAATCAATGGTTATGATGTGATAGTAGGGTCAATCACTACCTTTCCCCACCATCTCGCAGGATTAAGTTATGGGTTGGTTAAAAGTTGCGAGGTCTGCGAGAAGCTGCCACGTGTTTTCTTTAGTCACAGGCAAATGAGGAAAGGTGGAGCCCACAGACAAACAAATGAGTCCCCAGTTGGCAAGGTTTCATTGGCCAATGGAACGACATGTGACAATGATTGGAATTTAAACTTAATTGACTCAATCTGAGTCATCCAAAAGGCCATCTCGATGGGAGATCAACGACGAATATTCAAAACTGAGAAGTTTGACCATTGTAGCCATTCTTGCTTCATGTGAGCGAGCAGTAATGGTGAAGTGACTTCTAAAACTACTTCATTTTTTCCCAAACTGGATGTAGATGATCGAGTCTCGCATAATTAAGAGTTGCAAACACGTCTGGAGTGTATGGTAAATTGAGAGAGGCTATTTGTAGAGTTTGGTACGGTCGGCATTAGGGTTTCTCACGGGTAAAAGCTATAAGTAAATTAAACGTGGTTTTTATGCTTTATTCAAATTCTTTGTGTTGGAGTTACTTTATTCAAATTCTACGAGACCTTTTAGAATTTTCATTTGAGTTGAGCCCTAGGTTTGAATTGTGAATTCAGTTATTGAAACCTTTTGTGTTGAAAACCCTAAATTGGCCTAAGTTTTCCCCGCTGCCAATGGCACCCAAAGCACAAATCGCCACCTCTGCAACTCAATCCATATTACTATATGAGAATGTAATAGATTTATTGAAACCCTCCACAAATAAAAAGGTCGAGGGTAGAATGTTGTTTCATGGCCCAATAGTCAAGGAGGGGGTATTTGACAAACAATGTTTTATCAAAGATGTCAAAGTACCTTATAGTGGATGGCAGTTATTTCAGCATTGGTTCAGGAATAGAAATCTTGGGATTCCTCTTTGCAACCCTTGGAGACTAGACATGGGAAAAATAGTTGTCCCCAATGTGTATATGGATGTTGATTTGTTGAAGGAAATTGCTTCAAGGTATGACCCAGCTTCAAGGGTAATCAGAACATTTGATGGGAAGGATATGGTGAGGATAACCAAAGAAGAAATTGCAAGAGTTTTCTAGTTGCAAGAATGGAACACTGATATGGTGCCTCTTGATATGGATTCCATTAGAAAGGAGTATGAGAAAACCAAAGTGTTGATCAGGATGAGAATGTTACCTACACATACTACTAGCACAGGCATTGGGTAAAATAGAAAAAAAATAAGGATTGGTAAAGATGAGTTAGAACCTTTCCCAATGAGGTATTTTACAAGTTACTTCAAGAAGACTATAGATTCCTTCTGCCAAATTATTGGTTTCTCTCCGCCTGACACATTGCGAAAGGAATATAGTTACTTGGCAACACATATACAACATCTAGCCTTCAACATTGTCTATGACTATGCCACATATTTGGCAGAGAATATCCATAAAGGCCTGGTTGAGTTGAAAGGAGGAAAGAATTGGGTGAAATTATGGTGGTATTCCCTGTTGATCATATGTTTTTATTTAAAGGGGAAAATAATTTTGAGAGGGATATGACATTGAGAAAGGAGGATGGTATTGATTTTCCTGTCCAATGTTGAACTCAGATTCTTGATAAGGATGACTAGAAATATAACTATGTGGTGTTCCAAAATTCTTTCGCATCAAAATTGAGAAGATATCTGGTTTATGACCCACCAAGGATTCCCAAGGAAATACATGAGTTCTTGAGGCCTATGGAGAAGAGAACTAATTTGAATTTGGGTCATAATTGGGGAGATTTAGTCTTATACCCATATTCCACAATCTTTAGAGTTTATGGCACTAACATAGACCCATTTGTCTTTCCAAGAGACGTGCCATTGAGGATTGTTTTTTTTAAGTCATAAGGCAATTGGGATCCTCCCAAGTAGCACACCTACTTGATACAGCAAAGAAGGGCTCGTTTTTCCCATAATGGACTGTGTTTGTTGACTTTGTTATAGTAAAGGGAGCATGGAAAGAGTTGTTACATCTGCTAGCACCATACAAATTGGATCGTATGCACCCAAGGAATCATGATCCAGAAAGTTTCATTAATTGATTAAGGATGGAGAAAAGGCCTGGTACTTTTGTGCATAATTTCTACTACCCGGAGGATGTAATCAGGAACATTTTTTACTTCCCAGAGCAAGATGAAAGGAAGTCTAAATATATTTCTTTCAATAAGATGATGGAGAGGACTCAAAGGAGAGATCCTAAGTATGACCCTATGCCTAATATACAGAGTACATTCGATAGGATTATGCATGTTTTGAATAATTTTGAGGATATAGTGGGTATAATGAGAAGACAAGTGGTCACAGATAAAGGAAAAGTAGTGGAAACTGAAGAAGACACTACTATGGTACTGGAAGAGAGGCCTACTTATCAAACACCCAAGCAAATAATAATTTACTCTAGGAAGAAGAAGACAACAGACAAGGAGTAAACATTGCCATCCCCTGCCACTTCTAGGGAAATGAGGGCAGCTTCTCTTGAGAGATCAGTGTCATCACCTCCAAAATGGGTCCCTACTATTGTGATTGATGTCGACTCATCTCTGGGAAGTCCTACTCCATTAGAGCAGCCACCCCTTAAAAGGAAAAAGACTGAGGTAAGAGGAGTAGTGGATTATTCTGATACAGAGGATGATGATATCCTTGTCACTTTTGAGGAGATATAGTAGGGAATGCCCTCTCCCATAAGGGAAGTTTCTTCAAGCTCAAGGGAGGATATCCTTAGACTGGGAAAGGCTAACCTTAGAGGTCTAAATAGTGCATATGATTTGAGGATTAAGGTCTGCAAAGAATTTATGGAAGATGACTCCTTTGTTGAAACAAGTGCATTCAAAGATTTGTATGGAGAGCTAAAGCTCCACAATATGCAGAGAAGGTTGCTACTTAGAGGAGCTTACATTCAGAACTCCCCGAAGCTATCATTTATGCAAATGTAAGTAAGGCTATGAGGGTTGAATTCTAGAATATTACTACTAAAGAGGGCAGAGAGCTTGTGAAGAAGAGTGGTATATTGTTGTTACCTGAATGGGACATTGTTGATGCTATAGTGCTTGATACTATAAGGAGGTCTGAAAGGCCCTTGCTACAAACTAAATAAGAAGCAGAGATGACACTTTGAGGATCAACATTTAGTGAAGAATGGGATGCATTAGCAATCTGGTAGTGGATGAACCATCAAATTTTAGTGGAAAATTGTTGATAAAGAGTCACTGACACCCCAGCTTTAGAGGCAGCTGATATGGCTATGAATGTTGTGAAGTTTACTAAGGCAGCAATGGAAGACCTCACTCTTGAAAGAGATGAGTTTAGGAAAAAATATAATAATCTTATAGGTGAATATGATAAGAGTCAGCAAAAGGTGGCCATGTTAGAAATTGAGGTAGCATTGTATAAGCAACAGGTAGAAGTATTAAGAAAGTAAGGTCAAACTAGTTCAATTCATGCATCATCGACTTGTCCAGCTACACATTCTCAATCCCCCTCACTGGATCAATATTTGGCAATAGTGCCATATAATTTGGGGTAGGATCCACTCACAATTGATAGGCCAAGCACATTAGATACCACCCATCAAATGATCCTACAAGGGCACGAATCCTCACACAAATTGAAGTGTATAAGAAATTACTTGAGCAGACACAGGACACAATGTACGAGAACAATTCAAGGATTGTTCATACTGTCTTGAAACACCTGAATAGAAAGATTCAAAGTAAATTGAATAGAGTTCATGCCAATTACTCATTGATGTTGAGAGCAATAAGGTTATCTCAGAGGGATAAGGAGTTGGCCACCCCACTCCTTGATAAATGGATTCCTAGAGATGAGAAGTTGAAGCTCATGGCAGTTGGGGCCAATCAACAGGAAGATAGATACCCAAAGGTTATCCCAACTTATAGATTTGTCAATGAAATTAATGAACAAGGTTTTCAAGGGTATATTGCTCCACTGGAATAGAAAATAACAAAATTGAAAACTAATTATGACCAAGCATATTTTTCATTGTTTCCAGGCATTCAACAAACTTATGATGAAGTGAAACCCCTGCAGATGTGGAAGAACTAGATGGAAAACACCATTGCCTCTCAAGCAAAGCATATTTGTGAAAAAGTTGATATTAATATTCTGAATAACACTTTGGAGAAATTGTCTTTTATCATCAACTTTTTGGAGGATTTTGATAAGGAATCCAATTCAGTGATGACAAAATATTCTCCATACATGAAGAAGATGGATGAAATCAATGATTTCAATTGGCCATTTGATGTTGAATATGAACAATGGAAGAGAATATTTATTGATCAATTTGGTTTGTAAGTATAGAAAGGGAAACATATATGATTGGTCAAGTATAACACAAGTCTCACCTTTGAAAGAAAAATGTGTAACAAATATATGTTTCTTGATAGCGAGTAGTACAAATAAATGTTAATTGGTGATGATATGAGTGTTGACAAGGATGTTGACTCACTTTTTGGCCTTGTCATTTTGTCATTTTTCTCAATGTAACAAATGAGTGAAAACAACTTGAAGATTATTCTTTCCAACATGTGCCTTTTGAAGAGTAGGTTTCTTCTCGCTACAAAGGCTAACAATCTTTGTCTCATATGTATTCTCTCCAATGGAAAATGTAAATATAACTACAATGGGAATTTGTGTTGTAGTGGTCCAATTAGGATGTGACATGTGTACTCTTGTCCCCAAGCTTGTTTTGCTCCCTTGTTTCCATAAAAGGGAATTCAAGGCCATTAGTGTAGGTCTTTTGTTGAATTTTGGAATCAAATGGTGCAATTGAAAAACATAGAGAGAATATGTTAGAAGTCCCTATCTTATGCTTTGATTGGAGTATGCCATGAAAGATATTATACATAATGTAGACACTCATGCCAAAAGTGGGTACATTGAGCATTTGTTGAAGATTAACTCATTCATTGCACAGGCCAAGTAAGAGAGGAGTAACAAGGCCTAGAGTTTGATGGTTTTGATACACAATCATGGTGCATGAACATTGAACAGGTCTTAGGTGATCACGGGCGCTTGTTGGAGATTAACGGGTTGTACTGCATCCAC